>JABTXL010009415.1:2708887-2780664 GCA_025134845.1 Neodon shergylaensis
TATCTATCTATCTATCTATCTATCTATCTATCTATCTATCTATCTATCTATCTATCTATCGAGACAGAGAGACTCTCTGAGTAGTCTTGCTGTCCTGAAACTCACTCACCAGGCTGGCCTCAAACTCATGGAGATCAGCCTGCCTCTGCCTCCCCAATGCTGGGATTCTAGGCATGCACCACCACTGTCCAGACAGGATGATACTCTTGACTTGTAACCAGCAGACTGTTTTTGTATGTTTTATTATATCAGTGTTAACCAGTCTCGTTGAAATTCATGACTGTGTAATTTTATATGACATTAGAGATAATCTATCAATATACTAAAATGAATCCTAAAAATCAAAGGCGAAAATCCCAGAGCAATAGCAAAGAGAACTGGCAGTGTGAGTGGGCGCCTGAGATGTATTTTGTGTTAAAGGAGTTGTATTTTATGTATATGAGTGTTTGCTCGCATGTATGTGTGTGTGCCGTGCCTGGTGCCTGAGACAGCAAGAAGACATGTTTCCTGGACCTGAAGCTACAGGCGATCCTGAGCTGCCGTGTGGCTGCTGGGAAATAAACCCAAGTCCTCTGCAAGATCATCTCGTGCTCTGAGCCTTCTCTTTAGCCCCCTATTGAAATGCTTTTTAAAATAAAAACGCCTAAGATATTTTTGTTTGAAGTTTAACCTTCGGGTGAAGATAGCAGTGTCTGGAGGACCCGTTGGTAAAGTCGAAACAACGTCAAACAAAACCAAAGTGGGATGAATATCTTTCCAAAGTCTGTGCCCTTCCCTGAGAACCACGTGTCAGTTTGAAACTTGATGCCAGTCCCTGAGCAGCCCAAGTTACTGCCTTCGCTTTATATAATCAGCTGGCTGATTGTGGAGCTAATAATAAGTGTAATTGAAAATCACTGTGGGATCCTTTGAAGTTTGCTGGCAAATAAGGTCTTGTGGAAGAATGGAGGGGTCTGGGGAGTCCCTGAGGAACTTTTCAAACAAGGCTTTAAGAACTCAGCAGCATCAGCTATGCATTTAGATTTGCCTCGAGAAGTTCATAGTGTTTATAAAACACAATTATCAACTCTCGTTCTCCTCCCTCATGAATGCCATCAAAGTAGACATCGTCCTAATGCCTCAGTACTTGGTACTAACCGAGGCTCTTTTTATTCTTAAACTAGTATGTGACCAGAACAAAGTTCTCCAGTTGGTCAGCTGCTGTCAGTCCATTTCACTCGTGACTTTGGAACCTTCAGGACAGAGGATTTGAGCAGAAGCAGCCTCAAGCTGCCCAGATTTTCATTCCAGGGCAGAGTGTCTGCCTGGGGGCTACAGTCCTTGGAAATGGAGCAGAGCTACGACAGCTTTCTGGTTTTGATTATAGGGCAGAATGGCTTCTGCTTTTCTTTATTATTTGCACTGTGAATGGGATTCCATTTATTTTTCTCTCTCATTTGAATGCACTGATCAGGTGAGAGAAGTCAGAGCCTGTTCCATCCAGGCCCTGCACTGTGACCAGAATACAAATTCCTTGATTTTTGACTCTTTAAAATGAAAAAGAATATTATATGTAATATATATGTTTATTATATTATATGCAATAGATAATATATTTATTATATATTATATGTAACATATAATAATTTATTGTATGTTATATGTAATCTATAATACATTTATTATATGTAATCTATAATGCATTTATTATATATTATGTATAATATTATATATATATATATATATATAATATTACCTTAAAACAAATAGAGTTCCGAGGTAGTGTACAGAGGAGACTATGGAGGCCAGGGGGTCAGGACACCATGCACACGGAAGCTTGAGCCGCCATCACTGCTCTGCATCAAGCAGATAACTCACACAATTCTCCGCCCAGTGCCTCCCTTACACTCATCTAAGAAACTGAGTTTTTAATCTTAGCATAAGTGCTGCTGTGACAGTCAGGGGGGTGGGGAAGAACACGCAACGCCGCCCGTGTGTTCACGGCTTCAAGGAGATTGCTAAGGGACAAGAGAGGCCTCGTGGCCCATTGCAGGGCAGGGCTCAGCCTCAAGGAAGATGAACAGAGCTCCTGTGTCCCTCAGGGGCGCTACATGCATTTACCGAAGTACCTCTCCTTTATTTAACATTCTTCTGAGACGGGGCTGGTGATCATGGTGCAAAGATGATCAAACTCCGGAAAGGCTTTTGTTTGTTTGTCTTCAGAGAGACAGCTTCCTACCCATAATAATGATCTGATGGGAAAAGAAAAGAAAAGGCTCAGGCTGAGCTACACTCTTCAGAATAGAATGAAAGCTCTTCTTTTTTTTTTTTTTAATTTTTTTTCAACTGGGTCCTCTTCCAAGCCTCTCATAGTCCAAAGACTTTTTTTTTTTTTTAAATATCAGTTTGGCTGGACGTTGAATACTGATTTCTCTCCCATGTGGCTGTCCTAAAAATATTTGAAACAGGTGCTATGATGCCCTTAAGTATTTCTCCCCAGGCTATATGAGCCTAGTCCTTCATGGGTGCGGCTGGAGGAGCTCTTGTTTTAAGACCATTTCAGTGCATAAGAAGCCTTCCAAAGAGGGCTAATGAGAGTGGAAGGGGGCGGGGGGGCTCCCTGGGCTCCAACATGGGGGTGGGGGAGGTCTGGCAAAATTTGTTACTTCATTTATTCAGCCTACCGTGGCTCTTTAAAGACAGCTGATGCCCCTATCGGTTATTTTGGGAGACCACATCAGATTGCTGGCTCATTTGGAGCTTGGAGTCTATTAAAACCACAAGTCTTTTTCACACATGCTCCTGCTAAGCCACCGTGTGTGTGTGGCTATATATAGTTATTATCTGTTGAGAGCTTCTGAGGGGCAAGGCAATGTGTTAAATACTTCCCATCTTTAGCATCTCATTTAGTCCCCGCATCAACCCAGCAAGGCAGACAGGATCCTTAGCAGAATCACCGACACGCTGAGTAGAGTCTTGCCCAGAGACGGCTGACGCCAAAGCAGGTGCTCTTGCATGTCAAGGAACCCTGTTTGTGTGCTGGTGTTGTCCTTTCGTTGTTGATGGACCCTGAAAGGGCCATGCAGAGAACTCACCGCCAATAATAGCAGAGCTATTTTCTACACACTGGGTCACGCTCATCCTTTCAGCCCGCTAAGATCTTCTGTGGTCCTCATTTTGTCCACAGAAGATTTTATCAATCACCATTACTGTTCCCTTCAAATCATCAAAATAGAGCCAGATCCAGAGCAAAGCCCCAAATCCACACTGGAGAGTTTACCACAGTGCCACTGGTCACCATTGGCCACCACTCTGGTAGTTTCGAATCCTTGCTACTGGGCTTCAGCACCCCCCTCACACACACACACACACTTTCACGGATCATACCAAGTATCTCGTTAAAGATCATGCACAGACTTTCTAAAGCATGACTCTCACAAGTCTGCCATTTCTGCCAGAGAGCAGTAGAGGACCAGCCTGGCAGGACACATTCATAGAAACTGTGTTGGTTTTAGGTGATAACGTCCTTTGTTAAGGCAGCAAGGGCCGGCCATGGCTCTCCATTCAGACACTGGGCTAGGACTCACCAAGGCCCCAGTGGTTAGTTCTCAGCATTGACTTCTCCTTTGTTTGTTTGGTTTTTCCTGCAGTTTTTCTGCTTTTCAGAATTCATGAAAGATCAGCCATGGCGGTTGGAGGCCCCCATGGACAGGCTATTTTTGCATTTTGGAAGTTTTATTTTTTTCTTTTCTTGGCAAGAAGGTTTGAACATATTGAGTATATATTACCATATTTGTTGAAACTTGTCCGGAGAAAAAAACAAGAAGCTTGAGAGACTGAGAGTCGAGTGGATCTGTAATATTTCATTGATGATTTATATTTTATTCTGTTTCCTTTAAAAATTAAAATCAGTGAGATGCCTTTGTTCTAGCTGTAAGCTTGCTGTATCTTTTCATCGTTGATCATAGACCTTACTTCTCAGTTTATAATTGCCTTGGAAACTAATGTCCTGTGGTTTGTAAACACACCTACGATGGGATGGTTATTCCTTTGTTTGTTTTGCAATGTTGGGGATTCAACCTATAGTCTCACGAGTGCCACGCCAGCTCTCTACCACTAGCTATGACCCCATTGCAGTGTTATGATTTTTTAAGGAGAAACGATATGGTAATATGGGATGTATTTCTAGCATGCAAATAACAGATTAGGCGGCAGATGCCGTACAATAGTGTTAACGCGTGACACAATTCAGTTGAGTGAACAGAATAAAAGAGACTCGTTTCCATTTTTTCTATGACTAATTCTTAATACATTATAGTTCCATTGACTTTTCTACTGTATTTGGCACTGTTTAATTTGAATCTGAGGCAATAATAGAAACTGCATAGAAAATAGTATTGCTCAAATAATCAATATCTGAAGGCTGTTTTATTTCTTTCTTTTCCCAAGAGTTTATCTGGGGGGGGGGCGTACTTATGTCATCTTCACCATGTACAGAGTCAGGGTGCCTGGCTTCTTGATGACTTTCTTTCTGTCTCAGACTGTTCTTGATTTGCCTACGAAGCAGTGACTTGGGAGTGCTGTTTGTGGCTATTCTGCAGGGCACCATAGGTGCTACTTACAACCAGGATTTGTGTTCCATTCTTTTGACTTTCATATAACATGCCAAGACTGTCGAGCCATTTCCCCTGTGATGACTCAACTGCCATCGGATAGGATACAGATGCTTGGGTTCCTGGGGGTTCTCCATCTTGTACCCTGGACTGGTGCTTCATTCCAACCTTTGTTTCAAGGTCACCTTGTCCCATGGTCAGCTCCCTGCCCAATGTTCATCTAGTGAAGGTACAAACAAAACCTCCTTGAGTGACCATGTACTTCGACCTCTACTCCAAGAATCCAACATGGAACGGCTGTGGTTTAAATCTTCCTATCAACACATCCGTTGTGACATATTGAGAGGGTAGAAACTTAATCCAGATGTGTTATTTGGAGGTGGGGATTTTTGTGAAGTGATTCAAAGTAAACGAGACCTTAAGTGTGGCCCTAGTCTGCTGGCTTTATAAGAAGAGGAGAGACTGCTCAGCCTCTCTTCTATGTGACAGCCAGAGTCACCCAGGGATCTTATAGACTTTCAACCAACAATAAAGACCCCGCCAGAAGTGGTGGCCCAATCTTGAATTTCCTAGACTTCAAACCCATGAATGGACAAAACCTTTTATTGAAAGTTACTCCATCTCTGGTGTGTCGTCATAGCAACAGGAAACAGACCAAGGCAGGAGCTAAGGGAGGATGCCTTGCCCTCGATAATGTTTGACATCTCTGCTCTTGCAGGCCAGGAGCAAAAGGCAGGAGTGAGCATATTGTGAGCCCCTCTGCCACTTCTCGTTTCCATCATATCCCTTGCCGAGCTTTTCAAGATAGAAAAAAAACAAAAATCCCCTTGGCTTCCCTGACATTATGGTTCATTTCTCTGTAGCACCAGTGAAGCATCCTGGGTGGGAACATTTACTCTGTGTACAGTCCTTCTTTCCCTTTAAACCAAAGCCACAGAGTTCCTGTGCTCACAGACTTTGGGGAAGATAGAAAATTTCGAATCATTTTGTCTCAAGGCAATGAATGGCTTTACTGTCATGGTTATCACCTCTGTTGCTTGTTGTTGTAGTGTGTGTGTGTGTGTGTTTGCACAGAGTGATATAGACAGATACAGTCACAAGAAGAAAGGGTATAAATATCTATCTATCGTCTATCTATATTTCTTATTGTGACTCTGTCTGGCTCTAATGACACACCTCACATGGAATGTGACACTTATATCTGTCTCCATGGAAACTTGCCTTCTTCATTCACTTGGGGCCAACAGTGTTAGACCAGAAATTCTGTCCCATCTCCATCCTTTTTTTCCTGGAGCTTGAATCCAGAGACTTGTGCACACCGAGCAGGGACTCTGCTGTGCAGGTAAACCCCAAGCACCAGCATGAACTCTCCTTGGGATGATAAAACATGTACCTTGCTCTCATAACATTTCTGATAAAAGACTCTTGGGAAATATACTTGGATTCTGAAGGTTCCTTTCTGTCAGTGCTAATGATGAACATTCAGTTAGAGAGGAACCAGCTACGATACAAGGCTGGTGAATGGACGTAAAGTCAGGATGAATTTGCAGCCTTTCGTGGTAACTTGTAGAGTCTAATCATTGCCTGCCCATCTTCCTGCATCTGAGGGGAGGCATGGTCTGCTTCCATGTCCGACACTTGCAAAGCAAGCAGACACTGGGCGAGGAAGAAATCACAAGTCACCTGCACCCTGCGTCTATTACTTTTGACCTCTTTTACCCACATGCTCTGCCGGGTGCCTCTAAAAATATCAAGCCTTGGCCACTGCTCCAGAAGCTTGGGACTGTAATACAACTCCTGGATCAAGCGGAGAAAGTGATGTCCCTCCTTTCATCGACACAGTGGAGGAGGAAGGCCAAGACGAAGGAGAGAGATGATAAAACTAAGTTCTCTACACAAAATACTAAGGAGATTTGCTCTCACGACTTTTACATGACATCAGCCCTCCACTTTTTTTTTAAAGTTGGAAATTATTAGTCTTGTGTATCCTTTTAGTAAAGTACTGATCCAAGTCTCTTGACACACTGTAATTAGGCAACAACCTAATTATGACGTTTTTATTATGTCTTTTTATTAGTGATAGGTAATAGCTACTTTCATATTTTGGGTATAATTCATTTGTGGGATAAACACATACACACATCACCTTTAGGCTCCTTTCTTCTCTCCCCCCTCCCCCGCTCCCTTCTTTCTCTCCCTCCCTCTTTCCTTGCCTCATCCCCCATCCCCCACCTCTCTTCCTTTTGGAAACTGACCTGTAGATTGATTATTTAATCTGATTTTGAACACTTTTTTGTCATTGCTTTTTCTAATGTTTTTCTGACCCAGCAACATCTCTCAGTCCTTGGCAGCTCCGTCTCTGCGCGGCTCTCACACTTCCCAAGCCTTTGTCCTTGGCACCCGACCCAGCGCTCTCTGCTCAGCCACTAATAGCTCCGTAGGACTTGCACTTGCCCCCACTTTCTTGCTTCAATGATTTTCTGTAGTCCTATGGGAAAGTCTGATGTGTGCACGGATCGGGATCAGTTCTTATTTTTTCCCTTCTTCCATTACATCTTTTCTAATCTTTTTTCAAACCCTGGTTTTCTTTCTCCTACCCCAGCGGTCAGTTTTCTGTCTCCACCTGAAGCAGGAGAAGAGCTTATGCAAACTGGGTCCCTTACTGAGAAGGGGACAGCTTATCACAGGAGAGAGCAACTGGCAGTTTGTGGAAAATAGCTGTAATGATAAGTAGGGTGCCGTACTACTCAGGGGTTCTGCTGCTGTGATGAAATACTATGACCAAAGCAACTTGGGGAGGGAAGGGTTTATCCCACTTCCACTTACGGGCAACAGTCCATCACTGTGGGGAGGCAGAGCAGGAACTCAAACAGGGCAGGAACCTGGAGGCAGGAGCTGAAGCAGAGACCGTGGAGGGGTGCTGCTGACTGGCTTGCTCCTTATGGCTTGCTCAGTCTGCTCGCTTCCAGAACTCAGGACCATCAAACCAAAGGTGCACAAGCCTCCTCACCTCGATTGCTAATTTAAAAACTGCCTTACAGGCTTGCCTACAGTCTAATCTTGTGGAAGCAGCTTTTCCACTGAGGTTTCCTCCTTGTAGGTGACACTAGTTTGTGCCAAGTTGATATAAAAATGAGACAGAACAGGTACCAAGGCATTAGGCAGTCTATGAGAGATAAGGTCTCTCTCTCTCTCTCTAACACACACACACACACACACACTCACTCACAATAATTCTGATGGTACTCAAGATGGAGTTTGCATGACTGGTGTAAGGGAAAGGTAGAAATGAGTGTGATTTAGGCCTGAGATGGTATTGGTATGATCCGGTGTGGAAATGTCATATGAGATAAAGGTGAATGATGTCTACTGAAATGGACAGTTAGAAGTGATTTCAGACATTTCTCCCACACAGCATCATAGCCAGCCTCAGGCTGTGGCCTTTCCTCGGACTACTCTGCTGTTTAAGGTAACGGTTTTCCCTCAGTATCTGTGGGAGACTGATTCCAGCACTCTACATGAATAACTTCTGAGGATTCTCCACCCCCTTGTGTGAAGCAATGTGGGGTTGGCAGCTAAACTGCACGCATTCTCCTGACAATTTCAGTGATCTCTAGACTGCCTATAATCTCCAATGAAAAATATACGGGGGTACAAATATTGTTAATGCTGCATTGTAAGGGAATAATAACAAGAAAAAAACTTTCTTGAAATAGCTTTAATTCATAGCAGGTTGGATCCACAGGTGTGGAACTCATAGGCACATTGGACCAATGAGACATCAGTTAGTAATCGCTAATCATAGGGCATGGGTATTACACAGCAGGCACTTGCCAAAGCTTTGCAAATGTATTATCTCATTTAATTTTAAGAGGCTCTGGTGGATCTTTTTCAATTTAGTAGTAAGGCAACGAGGACTAAGAACAACTGAGCCATTTCTTTAAGGTCACTCGCAATTGAGGACATAATCCAGACTCAGTCCTAGCCCTGGAGAACCTGGGATGTGGGTCGTTATGTGGTTTCATGTTGTGAATTTTTTCGTGGGTTTTTACTGTGGATTGTCTTGTACTTCCTCTGGGTTTTGCTCTTAAACCAAGTACCTCAAAGCCGCTCATTGCAGCTCTCAGCTCCTTAACTATCCTTCCTACAGTGGGCGAGTAAAGAAGACCTGCACTTGGAGTTCTAGATCTAAAGGAAGAAAACACAGCAGGCAGTGTACCAGGACATTGGGCTGGACCATGGTTCTAAAGATACAATCCCTAAAACACAGGCAGCAAAGATGAAAAAAAGAAAAAGGACAAATAAGATTACAGGAAACTAAAAGGCTGCATACAGGGCAGGAACTGAGAGACGGAATGGACAGAAAACCTGAGTGGGAGAAAATCTTTGTAAATCATACATGGGATAGGAGATTAATATCCAGAATAGGGATAGAAATCCAACAACTCAACAGCAAGGAAACAAATAAGCTGGCTAAAAATGGGTAAAATGATCTCGTGTCATCCTTCCCTCGGGGCTGTGACGAAATGCCCTAGGAAAGCAGCTCAGAGAAGGAAAGGTTCGTCTGGCTTGTGACTTGAGAGGACAGTCAGTCATGGAAGAGAAGCTGGAGGAAACCAGTCACTCGTGTCCTCGGTCAGGAAGCAGAGATGGATGCTGGCACTCAGCCCTTCTTCTCCTTTTCGTGAAGATCAGGACACTAACTCTGAGACGGCCAATCTTGGTTGTCAACTTGACTACATCTGGAATCAGGTAAAGCCCAAACAGAATAATGCCCGAAGGGATATTCTTGATTGGATCATTTAAGATGGGACAGACCCACCCCAAAGCTGGGTGCTGGTCCAAGTGGAAGGACATAGAAAAAGGAAGAGTTTTTGCTTTTAGTCTTCTTGCCCTCATTCTCAATTGTAAGTTTATCAACCCTGTTGCTAAGGCAGTCTTTCACTGATGTCAGAACCGACTTCTTTAGGATTTCAATGCAGATGGAAGAGCAGCAGCTCTCCAGGAATATATAATATAATATAATATAATATAATATAATATAATATACTGTATACTATACTATGTAGTATAAGAGATATATTATATATAGTTTAATAAATATACTATACTATATACCATATATAGTTTATATATACTATATAACATATAGTATAGTACTATGTACTATATGACATATAGTATATATTATATCATATATTCATTCTATCAGTTCTCTTCCTTTTAGAGAGCCCTGACTATATTGAGGGTGGGTCTTTCCACCTCAAATAACCCAATCTAGAAACTCACACACTTGCCCAGACTAAGTGACATTTGTCTCTTAGGTGATTCTAAGTCCTGACAGACTGAAAACCAGTGTCACTCATCAGAATCATAACCAAACATTTTCCAAGAGAAGACATGCAAACGGCCATCAGGTGTATGGAACAAAGACACAGCTTGTGTAATCATCACAGAAGTGCAAATCAAAACCACGATGAACTAATACTTCATACCTGTTAGAATGGCTGTCATCAAAATATGAAGGACAGACAGAAAAGGAAACACTGGGATACCATTGGTGGGAATGGGAATTAGCATGTCTGTTAAGGCAAACAGTATGGGGTAGACCTATTGTATGACCCAGCAACCTCACTTCTGGGTGCGTTTCAAATGGAAATGAGATAAGTATGTATATAGGGGATGCTGTGTATAGACACAATAGGATGCTCTTACCCATATGTATATAGGGGATGTTGTGTGCAGACACAATAGGATGCTCTTACCCATATGTATATAAGGGATGTTGTGTGCAGACACAATAGGATGCTCTTACCCGTATGTATATAGGGGATGCTGTGTGCAGACACAATAGGATACTCTTACCCGTATGTATATAGGGGATGTTGTCTACAGACACAATAGGATGCTGCTTACCTGTTAAGAAGGGAGCCCTATCTTTTGTGACAATATGAAGGAGCTGGAGAGCATTAGAGTAAGTAAAATGAGCCTGGCGAAGAAAGACAAAAGCCGCTTGATCTCACCCGTACGTGGGTGCAATGAAGGCTGGACTCTCAGAAGCAGAGTAGACTGGTGGGGCTGATCCAGAGGAGGCTGATCAAGAATGCAACATAAAAATAATAAAAACCAGTGAGTTGTAGAAGCGTCACTGCCTTTGGAATCCTCTTGGCAATGTATTAAGACTTCTTCCTTCTCCTGGGTGCACTGCATGGAGCCTCCTCCCCTGGCAGGAAATCTGAGGTTACCTCTGTTCCTGAGGCCACATGGGGACTGCACTATCCCCTCGTTTCCCCCCTGTGCCTCAGTCTATGAGGAGACTCTTAAAAATTATTTACTGCCTGTTAAGATGAGCTCCCTTGAGAAAGGTGTGAGGTAGTTGAGGGAAGGCGGGCTCACAGGGGCTCTTTTCAGAGTTGGGAGTGATGGAGTGCACTCCTAGGTGTGGCAGCGGTGGTGGGGACACAGGAGCTACGCAGGCCCAGGTTGGCTCAGCAGAGTGCTAGTCTATCCCATCTCTCCAGGGGACATTGTGGTTTGGTTTGAAGGACAGCATTGTCTGTGTAACTCAAACACTCTTCAAAGTCAATCAGCTAGTGTAGACAGGAGCCGTGCAGCTGATTTGCCTATCTGCACCCCTGAAATCGAGTTTCTCTCAGGATAGTCTTGTGAGCCATTCTAGTGAATGTTCTCAGATTTCCCTGCTTAAATGATGAACAAGCGTAACCTTTGATCCCCCGCAAAGCAGAGTCAGAATCTGAAACCAAGGGCCATTCTTCTTCAAGGCCGGTCTTGGAGGAGGAAAGAGTGTCAGACTCTCCCATGGTCCTTGGAGGCCTCTGTGCAGGACGGATGTAGACAAAACACCAGGAGAGCTCCTGGTGCTCTTTACTGACAGAAACACTCTGCACGGTCCCTCAGCCGCTGCTGACTTAAGGAGCTGCATCTTTAACCAACTTTGAGTGTGTCAGGGGTCAGGGGTCACATCAGTAACCTGACAGGGAATGCAGGTTCAGTTTGCCCCATGAGTGAATGGAGAAAAATGACACTGTCACCAGACTTGAACTTTTCTCCCTCAACTTGAACTCACCCCACTCTTGTTCTGTAAAATACTCAATAGGTTAGTTACTCAAAACTGGAGAAAATAAAAACCCACAAAATCAGGTACAATTAATTTAATGAGCTAATGGCCAACATTGAACGCTTTGCTGTAAGACTTAGTGACAGCCAATGCAGCTCAAATTCTTGGGACCAGACATGTCCCATTCCTGAGCGGTGTTAGCTATATTTTGGGATTAACGACTTTTCACTCTTCTGGGAACTCAACTATAAAAGAATGCATTTGGTTCTAACGATGTTGAAGAGGACTCAATAAGTTGCATTATGGTACAGATTGTCCTTTGTTGTGCACACCTTTTTTTTTTAAAGTTACAAAAGAGCTATTTTGAGATTAAATGTATCCACGAGCCATTTAGTCCAAGGAGACACACCGCATATTTAATGATCTGCTTTATTGCTTTGCTGAAAGAAATAAATGCATACGAAAATGCTTTGAAAAATGCTTAATTTCTCAACTGTTGATTTAATGTGTTTCGGTTCAATAAAGTGATGAATCGCTTTGGTCTCCATCTACTGAAAAACAGAAAATTATCCACCCTGGTATGTTGCTTCTGTGAATATTAAGCTCGAGAATGTAATTTATGGCTAGGCAGGTAGTATACCGGCAATTTGCATACTAATTGCTATGGTGGAAGCCAAATGACTTTAATCCAGTCAGTTAGTCTGGCTAAGCAGAAGCCAGCAATTGCCTCTCTGTGATGGGGAGAGAGGAAGCTAAATTATTTAGGAAGAGAAAATGGAGGAGGGTCAGGAAGCCTACAGAGCTGCCGGGGCCCCCTGCTGGCAGCCATGCGACCTGGCGGCCGAGACGGCCTTGCGGGACTACCTATAGGTGAGAGATTGCCCTTCCTTGCAGAGCCCAGCAGAATTTCCCCAACAGCTAAAGACTTCAGTCAAAGAAGTTCACTCTGGGCAAACACAACGCATGTCTGTTTGCCCGGTAACAGACGCTAATAGAAATCGGAAGGCAGGAAAATAGCCCCTTCCTGCTGCCTGTAAAGAGCGGTTTTTCAATACAGGCGCGGGTCTCACAGGTCTTTCAAAACCAGATTTGATTTCCTTTGTGTAAATAGACATTGGAGGGCTGTGGAGGAATGCCGTGGGTGCGGTATGCATTCGGAAAAGTGTTCAGCATCCCCACTAACAATGAAAGGGAGAAAGGCTAAACTCTGAGGGTTGGCTTTCCTAATAGATTCAGAAGATTCAAAGCTTTTCTTCTTGTCTAGGGCACGGGGAAGTGAGCGCAGAGCAAACGTGTATTCTTCAGGAGAATGAGGTACTAAGAGCCATCGAGGTTTTTTAAAAAAGCATCTATCCTTTGAGCGTTAGCCCCACTCCAAGAAACAAATGGCACAGAAAGGGAAATGTGCAGCATGAAGCCCGCAAATTTACTTCTATTTGACTGCATTCGATGTATAAAAATATGGTCATTTCAGACAATTCGCCCTAACCCAGGGTGCTAAGTCTGTGACGACGAGTTTGTGAAAACCCTAACTGCTCAGCGGGAGGGGCTGATTAAAGAGATGCAGCTGTGTAGTACTATCCCCCTGAGGTGGAGTCAATGCACAGTTTTGTGCACATGAACACGGAACCAGGCATTGGGGGTGGGGTGGGGGCAGGTCAGTCTATAACATTAGCACTTGGGAGCTCAAAGCAGGAGGATTGTCGGGAGTTTGTGGTCAGCTTTGGTTGCAGAGTAGATGCTATTTTAGTAGATGCTATTTTAAAAATAAAGAACTATGACCGCCGGGCGATGGTGGCGCACGCCTTTAATCCCAGCACTCGGGAGGCAGAGGCAGGCGGATCTCTGTGAGTTCGAGACCAGCCTGGTCTACAGAGCTAGTTCCAGGACAGGCTCCAAAGCCACAGAGAAACCCTGTCTCGAAAAAACAAACAAACAAAAAAAAGAACTATGACCATGGGCAACCAAACGGATCACACTGTGTGACTTTGTATACATTCTACTTTTGTTCTATATGGAAAGTACTATGGGAAAGCTAGGATAATTCTATTTCTTTGGGGGGATTCAAGAGAGGGTTTCTCTGTGTAATAGCTGTCCTGGAACTCATTTTGTAGACCATAGCTGGCCATGAACTCACAAAGATCCACCTGCCTCTTCCTCCCAAGTGCTGGGATTAAAGGCGTGAGCCTCCACCACCTGATTGGGATAACTACCCTCTAATGTTCAATCATGTCTACCTTTGAAGCAGGGGCTCAGGTCAACTCTATGAGATGTCGTTTCCTTAGCTTTCAGTACTGGGATTTGACATGAAGCAACTACCCAAAAGACCATTATAACCTAGCACAAGAGCATTGGGGAATTTATCATATTAAAAAAATACTCTGGTTGGAGTTGGGGCTCAATGGTAGAACACTTATCTCCCCCGTGTAAAGCCTGGGTTCTTCTCCCAGCCCCAGGAAACAAATAATGCACGAATAACATTTATTTGCTTGAGTACTTTGTGAACTAAATATTCAACAATGCTAACATTTGCATTCTTTGGCATTCTTCAACATTTGAAACATGTTTTAATAAAGTAGGAGTCTCTTAGGCGTGGTGTGCTGTGCTTTTGATGTCTTTGTTAGGATCTCTATTGCTCAAAAGCAACTCTGGAAGGAGAGGGCTTATACGGCTTGCTCTTCCACATCACTCTTTATCATAAGGCAGGAGCCTGGAGGCAGGAGCTGATGCAGGGTCTTGTTCAGCATCCCAGGGATGGCCCCATTCATAAAGGACTGAGCCCTCCCCCATCAATCATTGATTAAGAAAATGCCTTACAGCCAGATGCTTATTTCTCATTTGAGGTTCCCAGCTCTCAAATGACTATAACTTGTATAAAGTTGACATAAAACTGGCGAGTACAAATGTGGTAGGAGAGATTAGCATAAATCTTGTGTGAGAATTAGCGAAGGGTGGATTAAAGTCAGTTTACCATGCCCTCTGTCTTTTAAAACTCCTCGTTTATTTCTTCATGGTACTAATCAGTTCAGAATAGAACCCATGAGGGCTTGATAGGGTGCAAGGGCGCATGGGGGTGGTGGCTGGGGATATGGCTTGGTGGTCATGAGTCTGCCGAGCCTGTGTGAGGCCCTGGGTTTAATCACCAGCACCCAAAACCGAAAAACAACATGGAACAGCAAAACGTGAACAACAAAACCCACTGTATCCAATGATAATTTTCGGTTTAGATTTCTTCCACCTCGACCAATTTCAGACTAGCAATGTTTTGAGAAAAATGTCCTGATTGCTTGTTTGCTGCAGGAAAGTGGGGTACGCTCAGCACACTGGCTGAATGTGCCGAACCAGGTCTCCACCATCAATATCGAGATGGACATTTTCATCGGATGCCCATACCAGGGCTTTTCTTGGTATGGTCCTTCCCAGGGAAGTCAGCCTTTCCCTTGCCCTGGACACCCTCGACTCTGACTTCTGCTATTAATTGGTTTTTGAACATCATATCATTGAAGCCAGGGTGGAGATACTCTTTTGGTGGTGGCTTTTCTTCAACTCAGTAGTTCTGAAATTTATCCAGGCTGATTGCACAAGATATCATTAAAACACACACACACATCAAACAAACAAATCAACAAATAAGAAAAAAACCAATACATTTTGGAACTGGGGAGCTGGCTCAGTCAGTAAAGTGCGTGTCACACAAACATAAAGGTCTGAGTTCAGTCCCTAGAACCCCTATGAAAAGCTGGGTGTGGGGTCACATGATTGTAACCCAAGCTTTGGCAAGTTGGAGACCTGAAGACGGTTGGGATTTTGGCCAGCCGAGACTACCCTAGTGCATGCAATAAGAGACACTGTCTCAAAAGACAACGAGGATGTCTCCTTAGGGGTGACACACATTGGTTGACCTCTGGCCTTCATAAGTGTATGTGCGCCTCACACATGTGCACCCACATACACTTGCGTGTATGTACACCTTTTACACACGTGCACCCACATAAACTTGCATCTCCTATGCATATAAAGCATTGTTTTCCTATAAATACATCTTCTGTGTCCTTGAATTGACCTTTGGTCTGTTATTAGAATAGAAGATGCACTTTAAAACATGCTCTCTGTCTTTTAAAACTCCTTGTTTATTTCTTCTTGTTGATCAGCATGTAACATTGCCATTCTACAGACAGGAAATAGGAGAAAGCAGATTCTATTGTCTTCAATACTCCTCAGTTTCAGATCTCACATTATCGAAATGAGAATTGAGGGTGAAGAAAAAAACCCGTGGTCTATCATCAGAAGCTGCTCTCCAGTGGCTCTCTGTTTTCATGGCGTGTGTGCATGTGTGTGCGTGCATCTGTGTGCGTGTGTGTGTGTGTGTGCATGTGCATGTGTGTGTGTTGCATGGATGTTGGAAATCCCTGAATACAGTTACATCAAAGCCTGGCCACGTGATACAGACTGTGCGCGTGACTGGCTGTAAGCACTTTCCATGACAACACCCAGCCTCGTCTTAGGGATGGCATTAGGTCAGGGAGCAGGGACGAAGGCCTGTGATAATCCAGCAGAGCCCCGGGCTGAATGCAAGCGCTGCACATAAACCAAGGGCCGTGCCCCCAAGGTGCTAGCTACTGTCGCTGAGAATCGCTGCAATACTCAATGGTTTCATATTTTCAGCCATTTCCTCAAGGTTGTTCAAAACAGCTATTTCCAAGCTGCTTTTTTTCTATATTTTTTGCTATTGTTTTAACAGAAAAAGAAAGACAAGAGTGACATCTGAAGTCAGTGAGCATCTCAAATTTTCTTCTTCCGTCAGACTTTCCTCTCCCATTCTGATAGGTATTGAAGTGTTACCTGGGGCTCGGTGCCAATTGGGAATGGACCTCAGGAAAGAACTACTGAGCATTTAAGTTGGTTGGTCCAATTTTTTTGTTTTTTAGTGTTTTTGTTGTTTGTTTGTTACTATTATATTTGAGACAGACAGGGTCTTGCTATGTAGCCAGTTTGGCTTTCAACTCTCAACAGGAAGTCTTTACTTCCTATGTGCCTGGGATTCCAGGCGTGCACCACTATGCCCAGGAGGTTGGTGGTTAATTTGAGCAGATCTAAATTTGGGGTTCAAGTGAAAAGCAGCACATCCAGCAAATGCTTCTCCCTCTTCATCCAGGGCCAGACAAGATAGCAGTCTGCAATCCCTGGATTTGAGCGGTAGTCTAACGGCTGCCCCTGAACTCCAGAGAGCAGTTGTGTGTTTCTGCTCTCCTGGCTTCCAGGCTTGGCCTCTCTGCACGGCTCCGTTCTTCGTTGCTTGCCCCTGTGGTTTTCTCTCCCTATTCTGGGGGTGAAGGTTGCTTGAGACAGGACAGGAGCCTGAGCCAGGCCAGCATGCAATGTTGCAATGCACCGAGACTTAGCTAGGGAGGTTTGAGCACACCTTTACCACATCTGGCTGAGGGTAGGAATGCACCTCCACCCCTGTCCCAAGGTGGCCTTCTGCTTTGCATGGTGAGCTTTGGCAGACACATTTCTGGTAACAAAGGATGTCTTTGCTAGCCGACCTAAGTTCCGGGAGCTCCGCCCCACAAGGACTCTGTTGAATCTTTTCCCACTTGTGTGCTGCGTGTCAGCCCAGGAAGCTAGCAGCATCTTGGTCTGTTTCAGCCAGGGTCATCCTTGCATCTTGGAGTTGGCTCTTTTCATATTCCTTTCTTTCAGCTGTCTCCGCTAAGAAACCTTTGCTCATTCTCTTCTGTCCTTCCCTGACATCGATTCTCAGAGGATCCAGAGGAATCCAAGTTTTTCAAGCATACCTGGCAGCACTCTTCAGGCAAGATGGGGAGTGGGGGACTGGGACATGGATATCAGGTAGGTGATGACTTACTTACTGTAAGTCCTCTTCCTACCCTGGGATCTGTAGTCTTCTTTTCTAAGTTCTGGTGAAGTGTTCTCTCTCTCTCTCTCTCGTGTGTGTGTGTGTGTGTGTGTGGCCAAGGCAATTCTGGCTTCACCCCAGTACTGAGTGAACTCTTGCCTGGCTTGTCTTCCTACCCAGAGTGTGTTCTTGTCTCTTCCTTGTCCATCCCTCTTCTTCTGTGCACAGGACACCTCTCTGCATTCAAGGCAACACTGGGCTTCAAAGCAGTAGTGGGGGTGGGAGTGGAAGAATCTGTATGAACATCCTTAGTCATTCAGATATCCAGAATCAGCCCAATGACCAAGAGATACCATATCTTCCACATGCACACCAGAGAGGGCCCTGAGAAAGGCCCAGCTGGGCTAAACTTCCACAGTGTGAGAAAAGTCAAAGAAACAAGACAGGCTAATTATCTCAGCATTCTAGCGCCTTCATTCCACCTGTGATTGACATGTTCACAACAAGGTATTGAAGGAGATCCTTGAGTCTGCCTCCTGTCTCCACCCTCTGAGGACATTGACTCATTTGGTCCTTAGGATGTGGCCATCAATGTGAGGAATGACGGCAGTGTTCTCGTCTGTCATTCCAGCCCCAACAGAGCTGACGGTTATGAATCCCAAGGTCCCCAGGAACTGGTTGATTGTAGCCTGGCAGAGAATTCTAGTCTTCTAAGGAAGACCCACCAAGAGCTCAATTCCATCTATGGCCTTGCTGGAGAAGAGGACCTGTTGGGTCCAGCTCCCTGCCCACCCTTCCAAACTGTCCTCTGGGACAGGGCTGACTTGCATTTGTGTCTGGGAACTGGAGCCGGATTCGGGACTAAGGAAGGGATGATATTTTCTGGAGTTTGTCCTTGGAACTTGGCACAATTAGGCTTGCGGGGCCGCTTGTCTCTTTCATTCTTAAAGGACAAAGAAGGGACTTTCGTATCTTGGACTGTGGCCTTCTCTTGTGGCTAAGATTTCATCTAGCCTAGATGTGTACGGGAGCCAACTGTGCCAATTGCTGCAAGAACACACAGCAAAAGGCTTGGGTTTATGGGGTTTTAGAGAACACAGGCATCCTTTCACTCAAAGGACAAGATGGGAAGAAGAAACAAGGAAGTAGCCAAAATTGGGAGGTGGAAAGGGGTTCTAGACAAGCCACAGTAGTTTGTCCAACCAGCAGGCTTTGAGAGCAAAATTAAACTGTTCTTGGTTCCAGTTCACAAGGTCTCCCTAAGCACTCAGGGGCACGTGACCAACAGAAACTGGTTGTGCCAAATTAGCTCCCAAATGTACATCCTGAAAATGCAGGCACACAATTCGATACCGACGATTTCTTCGCCTAGCCTGCTGAATAGCCAGCTTTATTTGGGGGAGATGGTCTCGTTTCAATTCAGCCTGCTCTTGCAATCTCCCCAGCCAGCAGAGACTCGACACATCTATCTCTTTCCTCCTCTCTGAGGAAAAGAGCCATTCCCAAAGCTTGGCAGGGCCCCGAGAGGTTACTACCATTGTACGCCGTGGAGCACAAATGAATTCCCTCATTTCTATTCCAGGCACGCTTGCATGCGCGTGAGCTCCACAGGTGCATGTTTCTTATTTAAAAACCCTAGCAAGGGAAGTGGAGTTGGACTTTGGAACAATCTGTTCCCTAGAACTGAGTGAATCCTCTTCCACAATGAGCAGAGACAGTGAGAGCAGCAAACACTGAACCGTTTTGTTGATCAATTATTCAGAGGCTACTGAGGACACTCATTAGCATGCCGGAGCCCGATTGGCTCTTTCTGGCTATTCAGTGTCCATAGGAAGGATGTAGACTTGCTCTCTGACTACACAGGGGTGTGCATTTCCACGGAAAAATGAGCGCTTTAGAGAAGGGGGTTTTCACCACCGCTCTCTCCTTGACTGAGAACCTGGGGGCCACGAGATGTGGAGTCCTTTTGTAAGTTCCAGGAAACGCAAGTGGGATGTGTACTGGGAGCCTCCACTCCAGGAGCAGGGCTGGTCCAGGCAATAAGTGTCCTTTGTGTCATACACCTGAGAGCTGATAGAACCACACCGCTGTGCTGAGGATATAGCCAAGTGGCGGAGTGGTCACCTGGTATGCACAGGGTCCTGGGTTCTAGCCACAGCCCCCAAAGAAAGAAGTCCAGACTCTCTGCTCTACCCACTGAACAAAGCCTGCATCTTCTCTAAGTTAATATACTGCTGAGGGTATAAGATCAGCATTCCCAGAGAGGGCGGGCAAAGACACACAAATTCCTAGAGCGGTCTTTACACGGAGCAGTGTAGAAGTCTCTCCAGAGTGCTGGACAAGAGAAGGGGCCATGGCAATCCCTGCCTGTCACCTCCACACTGGGAGTTGTGAGAGGCGATGGTTTGCCGTGAAAGAAAGACAAGTGGGTCTCCCCACACCATGCCTTAGGCCAGCCACTCTTCATCTGGTTCTGAGGTGAAATGCTCCTTGCTGCCATTACCACCCCCCACACCCCAGGCAGGGTTTCTCTAGAACAGCTCTGGCTGTCCTGGAACTCACTCTGTAGACCAGGCTGGCCTCGAATTCACAGAGATCCGCCTGCCTCTGCCTCCCGAGTGCTGGAATTAAAGGCGTGCGCCACCACCACTGGGCTGCTGCCACTTTTTGGGGACCCTCAAAACTCCTTGCCCTTCACTGCCTCCTAGTTTAGATAAACACATGATAGCCCCTCATTTGCTGAGAACTCCTTGCTGCTTATGGGGTAAAGTACAGAGTCAGTGACTGGCCCAGTGTCTTTGCCACACACAGATCTTTCTAGGCTATCTCCTTCCATCTTCTGGCCTGTCTTGTCTTCCACCCAGAGTTCTATAGATGTCTAGGAAGTCCCTCACTTGCCTTTGGGTTTTGCCACCTGCATCTTCAGAAGCTATCTCTTCTGCGTTGCCAACTTTACTTGGTGAACTCCTCTTCATCTTCCAAAGCCCTGTTCTGGGAGTCCATTCTCTGTGGAGCCTTCTACGCGCCATTCCTAGAGAAAATCATTTTCTACTCTTCTCTCCTTTTGCACTTCTAAATATATCAGATTCAGTCAGATTCCACTTTAAATGCTAGATTCCATTGTTGTAAGTCGCTTAATGAGCGCTTCGCCTAAAATGAAGCTCTCACTGAACTTGGTAATTGTGATTTTCTGTTTTCACAAGAAGGAAATGTATTCATTTGGCTCCCCAGACTGCACATAGGAGACTTTCAGTATTGTATTTTAATCTGTTAAAATCTTGAAAGCATGGCAGTGACAGGAATGCTGATAGACCTGTAGTCTTTTGGGTCTGGAAGTGAGTGAGGTCAGTGGAGCTTAAACCGGGAAGGCTCCAGAGCATTCTGCTAAGGGCACTAATGTTATTCACCACAGGAAGGTGGTGTGATAAGGTCCTGTGTGGACAGCTGACTGGGGACAGGGGAATCCAGGAGAAGCAATGGAAAGCAGGAAGCAGTGAGACCAGAGAAGAGGCTCTCAGAAAAAAGTCAGGAAGCAGAGCATGGGAAGAAGGAGCTGGGGTGAGGGTGGGGGGTGAGGTGGGGTGGGCGTGAGGGTGGGTAGCAGGTCTGGGGAGTCAAGGCTCATGGTCCAGATGGTTCCTTGAAATACGCTTGCCAGCACCCATATCATTCTAAGTCTTAGCGTTCAGGCCTGGTGCTGCTGGAGGAGTTAGTCAGCTTCAGCAGAGCAGAAATCCGTGAAACTGGCTCACTGGGATGGTGGGGTTCTGAATAGGGAATGCATATGGAGGTGGGTTTTGACTGCTTGAATTTTATGATTAATTCAGAGTTTCTGAAGACTCATCCTTTTTACCAATATTAAACTTTTTTGTTTTGTTTTGTTTTTATAATGACTACTTTCCTATTGGGTGACAGAAAAAGTACCTTAGTCTTTAGGTGGATCTATGGAACATGACGTAGGTGGAGCAGATGGGTTTTCTAACCTGTTCTACCGTAACTTCTTGAGAGTCATTTATCTGTCTTGGGTCTTAGACTCCTGTCTGAAGGAAAACATCATCCTAATGGCCACTGCAAAAACTGGCCAGTCATTAACAGATCACCCACAAATTCCATACCCAACAGAACCAAAACCATGTGCAGACAGAAACTTGCACATGAATGAAACATATCCATGCTAGTTAACAGCAGGCACAACCCAATGCTGTGTACCACCTGAATAAAGAATGTGGTACAGTCACCCAGTGGAATAGTCTTCAACAGTAGAGAAGGAATAACGGAGGATGCTCTGGCAATGTGAGACTCGAAAACCTCAAGAAATAAAGCAGAAAAAATCAGATATGAATAGCCATACATTACAGGACACTGTTGCTATGAAAGGGTGAACAGATCAATCCATAGGGACAGAAGAAAAATTTGACAGATTGTGTTGTAAGGAGAAACAGGGAATGACCGCTAATGGTCCAAAGTCTCTTGGGGAAACTAGGTTGTACGATGCCACGAGAATACTAAAAACCACAGACTCATATCCCTTTGACATAGTTAAGATGGTGAACTTTGTATTCTATTAATTTAGTCTGAATTCAATGTAAAAGAGGTTAAATGGAAAGGTTTTAAGCATTTCTTGGAATTTTAAGACTGTAATGTAGTGAACGCTTCTTTGTGCACAGTAAGTCTGTGTGGTAAACCAAACTAAAAGAAGCATGAACTGGGATCCTTTTGAGAGAAAGTGTTTTCCCACACGTGGGGGTATTTGGAGCAGATGACATCTGCAGGGTCCTAAAGCAGGATAACCATAGAACAGAGCTACCATTGAACAAACGCCTCTCACATCCATATGCTGGGCCAGGCTTCCCAATCAATCAGCTCTCCAGGGAAACAAATGCAACGTACATGCATATGTGTTTATTCTCGAATTTACTGATATAAGCAGTGTATTTCACAATCCCCAAGCAGAAGTAAAAGTGTAATACTTTTTACTGCAAATTCCATGCAGCCCATTGCTTCTTACATAGGCATTCACTGACTCTCACGGGAAGCTAGTCTCTGCTGCCAGGCTAGGGTTGCTATCCGACTGTGACTTAACGAACCGAGCGACGTGTCGATCTTTAACTCTCTCCCAATAAATCTATTATCACTGCTATGATGTGTAATCTGCTATATCATCCTCGTAAATAACTTCTTACCCATATGAAATAATAACAGCTGAAACTGAAACCCCTCTCAGCTGCGGCAGTGTGCACGCCCCCATCTCTGCTATTTGTTAAGACTGTGAGCAATTTCTCAGTGAAATTAAAGGATGGTTCTGGATTATAAAGAATATTGTCTCGTGTGTGTGCATGTGTGCACATGTGTGTCCACTATTCACAGCCTAACAGCTATAGAATGGCAGGTTCTAAGCTTAATATTTATTGTGATCATTGTGTCTATCATACCCTGAAGTCTAGACAGCCAACAGAATGACCAATCAAGCTCTGAGTTGCAGACATGCCTCTCCTAGAATGCCTCTTCTTTGTTTCTGCAGGCACAGCGTGTGCAAGGGTGAGGATGGGGAGCTGGTGCTGACCTTCCAGCACCTTCCTGGACTGGGTCCCTTTCTATATCCACTGCCTGTCCTTCTCCTGTTCTGCTTGTACCATGGGTGGTGGGGATGAAGGGACACAAAAGTGGACAGTCAGATCACCCCACAACTGACATTGCTAGCTAGTCTGGTACGTGACTCCCAGCCCTGCTGCATTTATTTTTTGGTGAGGGATTGAAGGGATGAAAGACAGAGGAAGACAAAAGTCAGACATGTGTCCCTCCTTTCTCTTTTGGCAGTGTGTCTGGAAGATCTGACTTCTTCATTGTTCTCTTCCTGTATCCATTCTCTTTTTCATGGTTTGAGCTACTGCCACATGGTTCTGAATGCTGGATTGCAGGAGCAAGGATTTCAGTTTTATTCACCCTGCTCTCCTCTGGCTAATCTCAGAATAGTCCTGGTGTTTTGTTTGCCTCTTTCTGTCACCAGTGCTGTCCCCTTCCTATGCCCTCTAGGCATTCACTGATCACAGGTACCCTCTGCCTGAGGACTTTGGTTCTGGTCACTGATGCATGAACAGCCTGTGATCAGAGCCAGCTGGAGAGCTAACACTCCCACGAGCATCTCAGAAGACCCAGATCTCTCTCTCCTAGAGAGAGAGGCTGACCTGAAGCCATGTCCCTCCATGACTCTTTGGTGCTCTTCAAGGCCATGGACATCGGCTGTGGATGTGAGCTTGATGATGCACCCTCACGTGGGCTTTCCTGGCTGTGCCTGTCTCACTGTTCCTCTACTTGCATCCCTGGCTTCATTTCTCTCAGAGCTGCTGGTCCTCCAATCCTTGTCTCCGGGTCTCCTGGAAACCTCAGATAGAGACATCCGTGTAACCTGCCCCCTGCATTAAATGTTCTCCAGAACTCCACCTCCGATCTGCCTAGTCCCACCTATCTACCTTCTCAGAGAGAAAGATGAGGCCTGCTGGGTCGCTGCTCCTCTGTATCCCCGAAGGGTGGAGCTGGGGTAACCAGTGTAAACCTGGAACCTCTATGAGGCAGAGAATTCATATTGCTTCCACACGTACATCCTGTATCAGCTCCTCGGGTCAGGCCTGTCAGTGGACGGTTAGATTCTTCCTCTCTGGTTCATACTTGAGAAAGCAGGCCTTAATGTTCTTCTTTCCAGGATCAAGTGTGTCTGTTCCTGGCATATGAAGGGGCAATGCAAGGAGACATCTGTGGGTTTGCTGAACACGAGATTGCGCATGTGGGCAGGCTATGTGTGCATTCCCAGCAGTAAACAAAGGCATTAGGAAGAATTGTGTTTGGTATTTTAAGACAGGCGTTAAAGTCAGTACGCAAAACAGAAAGTGGGTTGGCTTTTGTTTGACCATTCTGGCATTTGCTTTGTGTTGTAGGCTTGTGTCTGTTTTGCGCAACATCTGTTCATGTGTTGCACCGTTATCTGATAGACCCACAATTGCTTGTGAATGATCCACCACTAGTGAGTGATGTGGTGACCCTGGGAGAAGGAGGCATGGCAAGAACGTTGATGCCAGTGTTCTCCAAAGGTCCCAACTGGTTCCTGAGGTCTTCAATATCCAGGGGGAAGAGAGTGAAGAAAATAGCTACCTCAGGGCTACCTAGCTCCTAGGAAAACAAACATCTAATTTGTCAAGCCTTCCAAGAGGGCTGGGGAGATGGCTCAGTGGTTAGGAGGGTTTACTGCCCAGAGTTCAATCCCCATCCTTCCTTCCTTCCCTCCCTCCGTCCCTCCCTCCCTCCCTCTCTCCCAGATCAAGTGGTTCACAAGAATCTCTAACAGCGCCAGGGAATCCGATACTCACTAGCACTCACGCATGCTCATACCCACACAGAGACAAACATCATTTTTTTAAAAAAATAAATCTTAAATGGAACCATTCAGATGCAAAGGAACCGGGTTGGTCCCTGCCTGAAGGCTTCTACACCACACAGAGTCAGGTGGAGGGAGAAGAGAGCCCTTGAGTCATGAAGCCAATTGAAGGCAGAAAGAAGAGAAAAATAACATGATTGGCATGTTTCTCTCCTTCCGCGATGAGGACGACAGAGGCAGGCAATCTGCTGTTTGCGCAGAGGGGCGTAGGGAAGGCGGCCAAGAGCTTCTTTCTGTTCCGAGACATGCACGGAGTCCGCAAACCAGGACTGAAGCCTCGATGCACGGGCCTCTGGTTCTGAAGAGAGACGCCACCCAGAATACTTCATGTTCTCCGGATACCAGTCTGAAGAATGGGCTGTGGAGGCCAGCTCCTCTCTCACAGCTGAGACTCTCTACTGCGGCACCTTCTGTTAGTGCAGACATGACACCAACCTCTGTACCCTCACTGACCCTCTGATTTGCCTTCGCATTTCCGGGTCAGAGGCAGAGAGATGATCATTTCCTTCAAACCTTATCTTTCTCTGTTCTCTGTAACCGGAGTTGAAGATCCCAGAAAAAATAAAGCCCACATCTAAGTTAAAGAGTCTCCAGGGTTGACAGACTTCAGACTTTGTGACTGTGGAAGAATTGGAACGTTACAGGATCCGGAGTCAAATTGTCTTGTTACTTTTATCTCCCTTGATAGCCATTCATTGCCTCTGTGTCTGATCTACCGTCCTCGTGACTATGACATGAAGTATTTTGGGATGTATTCCATGAACCGGAGGGCCGAGGATGTCACGGAGAGCATTTGAACCCTAGAGCAGAGGTTCCCAGGCTCCGCGTAACCACCAACTTGACGCTTCTACAAATTTGCGTGAGGCACGCCTTCATTCAGGACTTTTACTCTATAACTCTGAAAGCTTCACCAAATGGTTTCCCCATGGGAGCAGGGCATTCAGGGTCCCCAAATCTGTGTCTTGGGTCATAGTCACTCATATTTGGCTCCAGAATAAACTCAGTCTTATTCCCTTTGAGATGAGAGCTGTGATTTTTGGATCAGCGGTGACTACAGAGGGCCTTCCGTATCTCTAGGGAGAGGCTATGGGGTCCTAAAATTATAGACAGTACCCGATCTTATGGATATGTTTTCCTGTGCATACATACATAGGATAAAGTTTTATTCATAAAGTAGGCAGAGTAAAATATTAACAACAACAAGAATAATGAAATAGAATAAATAGTTAGAACAAACTACTGCTTGCTATAAAGTTACCAGCACCATCACCCTTGTGCTTTGGGACCACTCTTAAGTAAAATAAGGGTTATAGGCCCTATGCTTTATAGGCTTCTGGAAATTGTTACTCAGCTTCTTACTAAAACCATGTTTGTCCTTTAAAAAACGAGATTCTCTTGCTCATGTTATTTTTTCCCAGGCCCTGATCATCCAGGCTCCCCCAGGCACCAGTGGGTGAACAGACTACAGAACATTCGCAGACTGGAGAAAGGACAGTTCACGCCCTGGGCAGGACAGAGCAGATCTCATCACGCTACCCAGACTCTGCCACTGAAAACTTCCAAAGTGCCTATTTCTGGAATTGTGTGATGCTCTCAGACGGTGGGTGACCTCCACCAACTGCGGCTTAATGAGCCGTAGCCAGGCCCTGAGCTTTCCGTGGGAGATACGAAAATGAATGTCTCCTGTGGGTGAGATTGCTGTGGACCCTGCATTTGAAGGTTCTCCACACATTGAGAATAAGGAAGCCTCCCCCTCCCGCCCCCCATGGACAGAGCCCACGAAACTGTTAGGCTAGGCAGGGAATCCAGGGCGTTTGAAAAGGAGGCAGATTCTCAGAGAGGCAGCTGGGAACGTCCAAATGCGCACCTTCCAGCAAACAAGCCTCCAACTGCTCACGGTGCTATGAAAAGTGCATCAGAAGGGCAGCCTGGGGCTGGGAGGTTGCAATGACCAGCTGCAGGGGCTTAAGCTGGCCCAAGCTGAAGGGTCACCTGATTCCAGTAAATAGAGTTAGCTGCTCTACCTGGCCCAGCTGAGACTAGCTCCTATCCCGAGCACTATCCCGACCTTCAGTGAGCACAAGACGGACTTTAACTGACCGCAGAGTTAAAGTCATGGTAATAGAATGTAATCAGTAATTTCTTCCTTTGCTTGCCTGGGGAGGACAGTTTCCACACCCAAAACAAATGTCAGCCTGGCAGAATGTAGTTTTCATGTGTAAGGGCCTCAGAGGACAGACTTGAGACCCACGCTCTTCATTCTTCTCCGGTTTTCTCACCTAGCCCTTTCTTGGAAGACATCCAATGGGTACTTCCCAATTGTTCATGTCTGTGAGTAAGTGGCCCTTGGGTTTTTTGTTCGTTTTGTTTTTTTTTTTTTTTCCTCAGCTGAAGCAAGCCAGTCTTACAAAAAAATGATAGAAAATTGAACAACTGTCTTCACTGAAAAAGTCACAGGGCTCTTTTGTTCCCTTACATGTCTGGCAAAAAGGAGCATTTCCAAATATTTCCTTAGTACCAGGGTGTCCCCCAGTGGGTTAATGAGGGCCAGGCATGGAAAATGGCCCTGAACTCAGTCCCAGTGGCCATTTCTACCGGCATTACGTTGGTACTTCTCAGGTGGAGGAGAGATGGTGGGAGCAGCCCTGTCTTTCCCTATAAAAAAGAGAAGAAAGCACCATGTGAATATGCAAAGGAAACCGGTGGTAGATGACCACACATCTATGCCGTAGACTCGTTGGTAGTCATGTTTTGAATGTACGCTAATTCTATTCATAAAGAGACACATTGCTAAATTATGGCAGCTGCATGCCACATCCTGTCTATGAATCTAGTGGCATCCATAGTCATGTGTCTTTCCTTCTTCTGACTCTCTGGCATATGCCCCTTCAGCCCTGTCGTGTGTTTGAACGATCACCCCATTTGCTTCAGGTTTGCTTCTAGGTTAAGATGGGGCGCTCTCAGGCGGGGGGAGGGAGGCATATTTGGAATAGTAGAAGCCAGGCTCCTTGGTTTAGTTGTGCTCCAAAGACAAAGCACCCACAACAGGCCCCGAGCTTTGTCTCATCTGTGATGCCCATGGGGTCAGGGACCAGGCAGGATGACTTGACCTGCCTTGTAAGAAGGGCCTTTACTAAGTTGTGTCACTTGTTCATCTAAAGATCAAGGGCCGTTAGTGTTAATGCTGTAGAAGTCATATGAAGAACGCTCGTGTGCCTACAAACCCACAGCACAACCCAACATCACACGCAACCACTCTCTGCTGCTGTGAATGCTGGAGATGGTGCCTCCGGTTGTCCTGAACTCACCATAAGTCACATCATCGACGAGGAAGGTGAAGCAGTGATGGAACAAGGCTTAAGCCCAGGGTCTCAGCTGTCTGAGTTTGCATCCTTCCAGCTCTGCAAACCACATTTGCTGGCAGCCTATTCCGGGTGAGAACCTCATAATAAAGTTCTCTGGGAATAACTCGTAGAAAGCCAGCTCTAGAGGCCTCTTTTCTGTATCAGACTAGGGTGTCTTTGCCTTCAGGCTGCCAAGATGCTCAGACGTAAATGGCGAGATCAACTACAGCCATCAGTTTAGGCTTGTGCAGTGTAAGCCATTCCCACTGCATCTGATTTTCTCTTTCCATTTTAGTGGTCTCCGTGTGCATGCGCCTTTTGTTTTATATTACGCCAATCATTTGGAAGATAAGAAAGACAAATCAATCTACCAGCCACTTCCTTTGTACTTGGTAGAAAAAAATGACCCCCAAACTTTTCTTTTGTTCTACGCAGAAGTTTTTCTGCTTTACTCTCCAGGGGAAAGCTTATTCATATTACAGTTTGTAGATGAAATACAAATTTGATTTTATGTAAATAACAGATTTTTGTATACCTCCCAATTATTACATGCTAATGTTGTATTCAAAATTATTCATTGTTAATCTGAAACCCGAACTGAACTGGCTGTCTTACGTTTTGTCTGCTGAATCGTATCACTCCTTCATATCTCAGATAGGTAACTTGCTTGGATACCTGTTCTTAAAACTTGGCCAAGGATAAGTGAAAAAAATTTATTTTGAAGCCCCACTCTGGACATCTGGCAGTGTTGGAAGGTCTTGCCCACGCCCAGAGGCAGCAGCGTGCTCTCCTGAGGCTGGATCTGACATCAGCTTGAGGTCCTGGAAGGTCACAATGCAGCCCTACCTGCTGTTCCCCAGAGGCCAATGAGCACCACTTTATTGGGCCTGATTTTCTGAGATAAAACAATACACAGTTTTGACAGTTTTCCTATCCTTTGATCTAAATTGACTTTCATTGCCAATTTAATTCCCATTTCCCCAGAGACCATCTTAAACTTGATACTCATTCTGTTTATGTCACACCCTCTTCCCATCTCCAGGTAAAAGCCACAAATCTGTTCCCATCACAGATACCTGCTTGTTGCTCTCAGCTCTTGGAGGATCCCTGGGAGCTCCCAGAATTTTTTGGAGGAATCCCTTTCATCCCATTACAGTGGTCTGCAGTGGTATCTAAGTGAGAGGGTTCCAGGTGCTAAAACACAGTCAGGGGATGGTAAAGACTTCCTTCTAATAAAAATACATTCAGTGTATGAGACAGAATGATCTAGACGCTTTCCCAATACTTTACTAAATAGGGTTAAACTGAACAAAAACCACCAGGGGAACAGACCCTAAAGCTCACGCTATCTTCATGGGATAAAGCATGCCTGACAAAGGATGCTAGACGGCTTCTAAAATATAGCACGAGTAATAAAAGCCAGAGACAGATATTGGGATTCAACCTGAAGATCAGAAAAAGCAAAGCAGCCAAGCCACTAGAGAGCTCTTACATCTGTGAAATCTTCAGACTGAAAGAGAGCAAGTTCCTGACTCATTCCACCTTATATTCCTCTCTAGTGCTGGGATTAAAGGTGTGCACCACCACTGCCTGGCCTCTATGGTTAACTAGTGTGGCTGCTGGGATTAAAGGTGTGTGCCACCACTGTCTGGCCTGTGTGGCTGACTAGTGTGGCTGTTTTGCATTCTGATCTTCAGGCAAGCTTTATTTATCAAAATACAAATGAAATACTACTATGTTTCCCCTGTTTTGTCTAAAATTAAGGCTATAATTAATATAAGAAAAACTATATACAATATATGCAGGCAATAAATATATCAACAACGTCTAAGCCATTTGCACTTTACAAATTCAGAGAAAATACTTCTTATCTATCCCATCTTGGTGAGTCCAAAGTCTTACACCTAATTTCCTTTCTACCATAACTTGCTTTCAGTATCTGGTAAACAAGAAAAACTATAACTCTAGTCTTCAACTACCTTAGAGGCCCATGAAGGAAATAATATTAACTGAGTAAGCAGGAAGTGTGAGCAAGTGACTTCTAAAACATGTGAGAAATACTGAAAGCAGCTGACTGCCTGGACAGTCTCCCAAAGTTCCCCTGTAACATTGGGGCATCCATCTTCAGCCTACAGGCCTAGAATATTTGACAGACTTTTCTGTGAAGCAGCGTATTCTGAAGGGCTGCCCTCCTTGTCTTGACAATGTTTGGCAGTCACTTTCTTTTGTGTCCTGCTTGTCCAATTAGGGAAGCATACTGTCAGCAGTCAAGGCAAGGGCATTTTCTGTTTTTTCCCCAGTGGCTTACTTTTGCCACAATGAAAGTAAACTTCCATGTGGAGTTTTGTCGATGCCCATTATCTTCTCTAAAGTAGACTGGTGCTGCCAGGAGCAGACATGTCTCATTTTCAAAAAAAAAAAAAACTATGTAATTAAAACATCTTAAATGACATATTCTGTAGATCTTTAAAGTATTTGAAGATGACCTGTCTATCTAAAATATATCCTTGTTTGACCTTGAAAACATATGTAATGTGACAATAAGTTCAATTGTTATAGGTGAATAACTGCTAACCTGCATTTTCTTATTATCCTAAACAGTTGGTAATAACAATTTTCAAGGACTAGAAATTTGTATTACATTGTTAAATGAGTTGTATAGGTTCAATATCTTGAACAGGAGTAGAAATGTTGGTATAGTTTTGGAGACAGTTGTGGTTATGACTTAATATGCTTAAATCTACATTCCAATAACATTGAACAAGACCATCTATCAGATGCTTATGAATCTTTCCCTAGATGCTGCCCTTTGTGGGGGAGAGGCAAGAAACCCAGGTTTTCTGGTAGCCATCACCCCAAACCTTCCTAAGAACAATAGGTCTCTATGAGTTGAGAGTGTGGGCTCCCCACTGAAGACAAAATGTCAATGGCTCAAATGAACTCCTTAAGGGTAACTTAAAATGGTTCGTCTTTTCCTTATCCTTTTCACTGGCCCCTCTACACAGATGCACACTAATCATGTCTGTAGAGCCCCTAGAAATTCCATCCACACATAGCATAGTGTCCCTTTGCAGCAATGTACGCGGGCCTGGACTTGTCTTGTCTCAGTGTATTCTGATCTAAGAGAACTGGAAGGAATAGCCACAGTACGTATTTATGAAGGAACCCTGATCTCAGGGTATTTCACTCAAGTGAATCTCAGTCCCAACTACCTATCTGTAAGCCCTATGAGGGTAAGTTCCCCAAAAGGATGGTTCAACCTGGGTAAGACAGCTGGACTTGATAGTCAGCTTGACACAATCTAGAATTTCCTAGGAAGAGAGTCTCAGTGAGGGCTGGTCGAAATTAGGTTGGCCTGTGGGCATGTCTTTGAGGGATTGCTTGGTTAAGTTTATTGATGTGGGGAAACCAGTGTAGGTGGCACCATTCCCTAACCAGGGGTCTCTAAATTGTGTACGTGGAAAAACTGAGTTAAAACAAGCTTGCAAACATGTGCATGAACCAGGAAACGTTGATTTATCTGTGCTCTGTGACTGTGATGTGACTGTCTGGTTTTGTTTGTGTTTTTGCCCCATGACTTGCCCACAACGAGGGACTGTCACCTAGAAATGAGGTGTGAAGGGTCTGCTTTCTCCATGAGTTGCTTTGTCACAGCGACAGAAATAAAACTACACAGTAGAGTTCTGGGGTCAGCAGTTGTTTAGAAATCATCCCGAGAAGCAGCGAGGGAGCAAGGATGCAAGATGGGCAAGGGAGGAGAGACAGCAGGGGGGCATCCCTGACATCTCTCTGTGGGTTCTAACTGAGGCTCTGTTGTGCCAGAGCCTTGGGCACTCTGCAAAGCGTCCTAACATTGTCCCCTGGAAGGAAAGGACACTGGAACATCTATCCTCTGTTCCTTCTTCCTTTGGGCTGAAAGAACTCAGAGTACGGCATGTTAGTGTTCCATTACTGTAACAGAAAGCTTTTGTACACCCTCATAAAGATCAAGGGTTAATTTTGGCTCCGAGGTTTGGAGATCCCAGTCTGTTATCAGCCAATTGCATTGCTCTGGCCTGTACTGTGGCCATACGTCATGGCACAACTGTGTGGCAGAGCAAGACTGCTTATGTCCTAGAGAGGAAGCAAACAACACAATATAGAAAGTACAAGGGAAGGATTTCAGTTCCCATCACCCCCATGGTGGCTCACTGCTGTCTGGGGCCTCAATTCCAGGGCATCTATTGCCCTCTGACCTCTACAAGTATCAGGCATACATGTGTTACACACACATACATTCAGGCAAAACACTCATACACATAAAAATAAAATAAGTTTAAAATTTTAAAAGATTTATTTTTTTAAAAAAAGAAGGAAGAGCCAGGTGGTGGTGGTGCACGCCTTTAACCCCAGCACTCAGGAGGCAGAGGCAGGTGGATATCAAGGCCAGCCTGGTCTACAAGAGCTAGTTCCAGGACAGGCTCCAAAGCTACAGAGAAAGCCTGTCTTGAAAAACAAAACAAAACAAAGCAAAAAACAAACAAACAAAGAAGGGGGAGGAGTTGAAGAGATGACTCAGCAATTAAGAGCACTGACTGCTCTCCCAGAGGACTCAGGTTCAATTCCCAGCATCCATGTGGCAGCTTACAACTGTCTGTAATTCTAGTTTCAGGAGATCCAATACTCTCACACAGATATTCACACAAGCAAAACACCAATAAAATAAACAAATATTTAATAATAGTTTTTTTTTTAAAAGGAAGGATTGAGGGTCCCACCACTTCCATCAAAGGCACGGCCCCTGTCTTAGATACTGTTCGATTGCTATGAGGAGATATTATGACAGAGGCAACTCTTATAAAAGAAAGCATTTAGTTGGGGGCTTGCTTATAGTTTTAGAGGGTTAGTTCATCATGAGCCTGGCAAGAAGTAGAGAGGCAAGGTGCCGGAGCAGTAGCTGAGAGCTTTGCATCCTGATCCGTAGGCTGCTGAGCTTTGCATCCTGATCCGTAGGCTGCAGGCAGAGACTGGACCTGGTGTGGGGTTTTGAAATCTCAAATCCCGCCCCCAGTGACACATCTCCTCCAACAAGGCCACACCTCCAACAAGATCGAGTCTCCTAACCCTTCCTAAACAGTTCATCAGCTGTCAACTGGGGACCATTCTCATTCAAATCACCACAACCCCCATCAACAAAAACCTATCACGAGGCTCCACCTCTTTATTTTTTAATTGCATGCACACTGGTGTTTTGCCTGCATGTACGTCTTTGGGAGAGTGTCAAACCTCCTGGAACTGAAGTTATAGACAGCAGTAAACTGCCTTGTGGGTGCTGGGAATTGAAAAGGGATCCTCTGGAAGAACAGTCAGAGTGCTCTTAACCGCCGAACCCAGGCTCCACCTTGGAAAAATTCTACTGCTTCCCAGGACGCCCACAGACGGGTGGGGTACCAAGCCTTTAACACATGAACTGCTGAGATCATTCAAAGCCCACACTATAGTAAAGGGCGAGGCAGGCCATGACCAAAGAAAACCTGGAGACAGGCAGAGGCTGTGAGCCTCAGGCCTGCACACACCCGTCTCCTGGCGAACTTCAGGGTGGGGTACAAATGCGGCACTGTGCCCTGCTACAGGGTGGGGGCGGGGAGGAAGGGAACTGTCCTCTTCCTCACATCCTCAGCACCTAGCAGTTCACAGGTCCCTGGAAAACGGTGGTTAGGTGAGCACAGACAAGGAGTGTAGACCTAGGATATACTCAAGATTCAGCTACTGTCACTCATAGTGAAGGACCATTTTAGGATCTCTAAAACCAGTTGAAAAGTCTGACATTTATGTGTTTTCAATCTGAAGCCTTTGACCCAAGTCAGGGGCCAGCAAAGGTATCAAATCCAAAGGCCAACGAGGCAGTTTCTGCAGAGAGCACCTTGGCAACTGTAAATTGTGATGTAAATATTATCAGCCCCCATCCTCATGCATCTGGGTGTAGTGGACTCAGCACCCCACTAGGGAACCTGTCTCACTGCCACGTAGCTTGTGAGTTAGGTAACTCTGTCCCACAGTTACGGGCACAACTGGCCTGGCTGTGCATTGCTTTCCAAGGGCTTTGACGTCTTGTTTTAGCATGATTCCTTGGCATTAGCTTTATTCTGTACCCTACTGTCTTCACCGCAAAAATGCCCATGACGATGCCGCGAAGCGGTGTGTGGAGAGCTGGGCTCTGATTTCCAGTTGCTTTGGGTCCAATTCTGGCTCTTCTGTGTGCAGGTTCAACTTAGGATGGAGTCCTAAGGTCTTGGCGCCTCACTTTCCTATGCGGATGATAACGATATTTAATTTGCGGGGCTGTGGTGAAGTATTTTTATTTTAAGTGATATATAGGTGTCAGTTACTTTATCTGTTAGTAGTGATGTAGGCACTATAGGAGATAACACAAAACAATTACGTAGAAGGTGTTGCCTGAAATAATAGTTTTCAAAAACAGTTTAACAAACCGTGGCAATATTATTGGATTTGTTAACTATTTGTTCACATTACTTATTCTCCAGACTAAACATACATTCTCCATTGCCACATTGCCATATAACCAAGCTTCCATGCCTATCCATCTGTCTGTCTGTCTGTCCCTTGCAATCTATATTAGATTGGTAAATTGTCATGTGTTGTGCCAGTTCACTGAGAAGCTGGCCCTAGAAGTGGAGTTTCCCTGCCCCTACCCCCATTTCAGACCCAAGTGTTTGTCTCAAAGGGTCCTCCAAGGCTCCTTGTCTGGGCACAGGGTGACCTCCATAACTGTGATATAGTGAGGGCAAAAGGACCCAAGAGTAAAAACAGTGTGTCCTTGAGACCAGCTAGAAGGAAAACTATTTCCAGCAGACGTTACTATTGTTTACCCCACGATATAAAAGTGTCCACAGTGGAAAAGATAAGCCAGAATTTCAGCCAAGGGAAGCTCATCCGTGAATTGAATTCCAACTGACTGTCTAGACTTCCCCACTAAGTCTCTGGTAGGCTACTATGAACACCCCCCCTGATTTGATGACGTCATTCCTATCTGCTGTTATTTGCTATTTTACTTGAAAATCTCATGGGGGAATGGAGGATATTGCTCTACCCAGGACTCTCTCTTACAGGGACCTCTAGCCTACTGCTTTGCTGGGACTTCCTCAATGGGTTCTTATGGATAGTCTGAGCACCCGATTTGGTGATGTTTTCCTATTATCTATCTATCTATCTATCTATCTATCTATCTATCTATCTATCTATCATCTATCTATCTATCATTTATCATTGTTTCCCTCTTTATATATGTTTATAATCTATAATGGATTTCTTGCTATTTTTTTGCTTTGACTTGCTATATACTTAATAACTCACTCATTAAACCTGAATGTATGCCTATCACGGGTCATGTCCTTCTCTGAGCCGTACAGAATAGCCCTGTGCAAATGCAGTGGGACTGGCACGTCAGTCCTCTGTACATTGATATAAAATTACCTTGGGTCTTTCAACCATCAGTTATCATAGGCAATTTTAAATCACATTTAAATTTTGCCAAACAGCTGGAACACAAGACTGCACTCTACAGTTTCTGTTGTCTGAGAAACCCAACAGTGCAGTTTCAAACCATGGAACAGAATCTCTATCAGGAAGCAGGAGCTTGTGTACAAGAGTGAATTAGGCTATGGTTGAGTAGTGAGGTTGTCAGAGAGGGAACTTGGAATTTAAAGGAAAAATTGAATAAAGAAGAGAAAGCCTGAAGGTCTAGTTTTAAGTTCACCACAGTTCAAATTCTGCAAGTCCCACAGCCACCTTCCTCCACCTCTGTGGAATTCTGATTCATGGCCGCCACCTTTCCTGTGATCTCTTGGAGACCTTGGACCTTCAGCTGCCATCTTAAGCTCTTAACTCCAGGAGCCCTTAGGGTGTCCCTTTGACCCCCATCCCCGCTGCTTGTCAGGTTCTGTCCCCAGCCTGTCTGACATCATCCATCCGACTCTTCCCACAATCCCCATCCTGTTCTCGGCGGGTCTCACTGACACACACATTTTTCTCTACCACCCATGTCCTCCCAAGCTGGAATCTGATTCCCCCCAAGCTTCTGGCCTTCTTTGAGGTGGGCCCACACATCTCTAACTTGATGCTAGGCATTTCATCTAGATTTCTTACTAGCCCCAAACTCAAAATGCTCAGCACAGAATTCTGTTTTTCCGACCTCTTCACCAGGCTGTGGTTTCCAACTTTGTTAAGGACACAAGTGTCTGAACCCAAAACCCGGAAGTAATTGCAGAGTCACTTTCTCCCTACTGCAGTGTGACCATGCCGTTACCTCTCACGCATTTGTGGGTGGTTCTGCATCCCCGACCAAGGTTGTGAGTCAGACATTTCCCCACCTGGACCTTCTAAAAACAAACAAAAATTCCTGGACCACTCTATCTTCATCCCTTTCCTCCCCTAATCTCACTGTACGCTCTACCATCAATCTTTTTCTGAAATAGCAGGTGGCTTCACCTTCTCTGATGTTGTATTGACAGCTCTTCATCTACCCAGCCCTCCTTGCTGCTCCAGCCATTAATACCCATGGCTTAAGACGTTACCTGTTGAAATCAGCCGGTGAAAATCACTTTTTGAAGTCGGAAGGGGAAAATGTATGTGTGGGGAGATAGTCCAGGAGTGGAGGGGAGGTGAACAGGATCAAAAGATACTGTATAACTGTATGCAATTATCAAAGAATAAATAAGATATTATATTTAACAAAAACCAGAGAAAATATGGAAGCAAATGTATTTGTAAGAGCTGCACATAAACATGTTTTACTGTATTTTTGTCACACTAAATCAAAGTGTGACAGTATATTCAAATATTAAAAAGTATTTTTAATCTTTCAGTCCCCACTTTCAATTAAAAATAATATTTTGAACATCTGCGGTGCTGAAGACTGTGCTAGGTCTCGTGGAGAGCATAAAAGAAGCTTTGTGTTTGACCTTTTCCTTCTAAGGACTTTCAAAGCTAGTGTATGGAAAGAATTATTGCATAATTAAATACCTAATTGTGTGGTATGGACTATAAAAGCAATACAAAGTCTATTTCCAGGTTGGTGGTTTTTTTTTAAGGCTCATGAAAGTCTACAGATATATACACACTCATAAATTATGTATGTGGAAGTCCCTGATACAAAGTTTACAATACAAAGTTGCCCTGGTAACAGTTATTTACATCATGAAGGGTTGGAAAGGAGGTCACCTCTCAGACAATATGTCTTCATCACTTTGTTTCATAAAACCACTTATTTCATTACATGTTCATCCCATTCTCTTTTCAGTCAGAAGGAAACTTATTTTCTGTAATTGAAACAACAACAACAACAAAAAATGGGCCATGGCTCACACCCTGGAGAGGGCTATAAAACAGAGATAGTGAGTGTCGGGACAAACAGACAACGCTAGGGGGGAAACCCACCCAGGACTCCTTAGCATGGCCTTAAATCAATGTATTTCTCAGCTTCCAGATGAAGAACGGTATCTACCTCAATGTAGCTAACCTAGAAAGCAGAGGGAGCCCTGCAGGTGAGTACAGGCCCAGCTCTTTCCCCAAGACGTGTGCAGGCTGGCTCACTGCCACCACGCGGCACGCCGCAGGGAGGTCACAGGCGCTCCTAGTTCTCCCCATAGCGCAGGTGAGCATGGCTTGCTCTTGACTGGAAACCAAATTAGAGGGAGTGCGGAGATGCAAACATCTCTCAGGTGAGGTTGTAACGGGATCTAGCTCTCACCCTTCAACTTGTATGGACCTGAAACAAAACGCTAGTGGGTTTAATCCATGCGGATGGGCTCCCTGGAATAACTGGTGCTTTAGACACCACAGGGCCAGAGCTCCTGTCTCAGCTCTGCAGCTAAGGACCTGGGTGTGTCCGGTAAGTCTTGGGTGGTGGTTTGAAGAGGAATGGCCCCCAAAGGCTCATAAATTTGAAAACTTGATCATTAGGGAGTTGCACTACTTACCAGGGATTAGGGCGGGCGGCTTTGTTGGAGTGGGTGTGGGCTTGATGGAGGAAGTGCATCACTAGGGGTGGGCCACACACTCACTTATCCCGCGGCTGAAATTAGTTTCCCTGGGACCCACTGTAGGAGCAGAACGCCTTGAAGGGTTGGAAGACTTTCTGACGCACCATTTCACTGAGTCTCCACGAGCTCTTCCAAAGGGGTGGCGCAAGCATGGCCCTGTTCTTACTTTGGGGTTGAGGGGCGGAGCTCCTGAATCCAGGCGGCTCTTGCTTCCGTGACTCTGTCCGGCTGCTCTGCTTCTCCCATTTCTCCTCTTGGCCCAGTTTACCATTCAGACTAGAGCCTACAAGCGTGGCCTGGTGTCCATCCTCCCACCCCTAGAGATAGAGTCTCTTTATTGTTATTTTTATTCCTGTATTTTCATATTGTTTTTCTACCCAAGAGAAACAGAAGAGCCCAGGCTTCCTAGGTGTATGCCCACTGCTGTTAGAGTTTGAACCTGAGGCCGCCACTGGCTCACATTTTCAATAGTGGTTTCCAGCTTGTGGTACTATTCGAAAGCCAGCAGGCTCACAGGCTGTGGGGCCTGTAGGGTGTAGGGCCTGGATGCTGGCGGTGGGTCACTAAGGATGAGCCATTGAAGGTTATACCATCCCTGTTCCTGGTTCCAGCCTGGGCCTTCTGCCTTCTTTCAGTGCCATAGAAATAGCAAGCAACAAATGTCTAGAGCCATTCCCAGCCCCAGGCTTTCCCTGTAATGATTGGCTGAGATGTCTCTGAAGACATGAGACAAAATAAACTTTTCCCCTTTGAAGTTGTTCCTGGCAAGTATTTTGTCATAGGACGGAGAAGAGTGGTGAATGCAACTGACCAACTGATGCCCATCCTCCATGCCACTTCTGACGTCATTTATTCATTCAACAAACGTTCCTTGGCCTCCTTTTCAAAAAAGCACTTTTTTTTGGTACTGAGAAATGCGAGTGGAAGGCAGATGCATACGTAATTATACCAGGTCGGGGACTGATATCTGCATTTGGAGTATTTTCATCTATAACTGGTGAATGCAAAGAGCTAGCCCCCCAATGCACATTATTATTGCCAATTTCATTTCTCCCACTGAATGGTCTGTGTTCTTTACTCATTATTTATAAGACGATAGCGATCCCCCACCCATGGCTCCTAGACTCATGGGAAATTTGCAGGGAAAACAAGCAGTGCCAACGCTGTGCATCTGCTCCAAGTCTGAGCCTTCTCAATTCATTAGTCGGTAACCTATTGATTCCGAAAGCTACAGGCTCTGTGCTTTGTCATCGTTTTCATAAAGCATCTCTCAGGGCAGCACTCTATGTAAAATATTGAGCTTATTATGAGTTTTTGGACCTCTGATTAATGTTTGCAGCCAAAGCTATGTTAAGTAAATTAGGCACTAAATAAATCTAAAGTGATTGTTGGGAGTTGTCAGCTAAATCAGGACACCGACGGCTCACACGGCAAGATGCAAAGCCATCGTAATTAAGAAAAATAATCACCTTTGCTGTTGAGAGCCCAGCTTTGGCCCCAAGTGAAGCAAATCCCCAGACATCTGTCTTCTGAAATACAAATCGACTGTTTTGTTCTTCTGTGAAGGGGTAGGGATTTTAGATCCCAACTCCACGCAGTAGTGAAGTCATGTATGAAGAGAAATCTTGTTTGATTTCTTAATTGTCTTCCTTGTGTACTATGGCTGTGAAGGGACACCATGACCAGGGCATCTTATAATAAGAAAGCATGTAACTGGGGGCTGGCTTACAGTTCCAGAGGATGATCCACGGCCATCATGGCTGGGAGCAGGGTAGCAGGCAAGACAGGCGCTGGAGCAGTAGCTGAGAGCTCATAGGCGCTGGAGCAGAAGCTGAGAGCTCAGCTCCTATCAGCAAGTTGGAGGCAGAGGGAATCTGGGTCTGGGGTGAGCTTTTGAAAGCTCAGAGTCACACCTGCCCCAACAAGGCCATAACTTTCCCTAAACAGTTCTTCCAACTAGGGACCAAGCATTCAATACATGAACCTATGGAGGCATTCTTAACCAAACCACCAGAGCCAGACTCACAGAGTTACACGGGACCTCTTGTGGCTCTGGGTGCAGATGAGGCAGGAGGTGACCACCTCGGTGATTCCCACCTTCTTTCTCTGAAGGCGTAAGTCACAAACAATGCCACACCAGTTTGGAATTATGATTAATAAGGTGGTATTTATTCAAAGGGGAAAAAACTTACAGATCACCGTCCCAGACAACAGCTCTCTGCGCAACCAGGAAGGGAGTCTAGTCGCCGGCGGAGCAGGAAGTGAAGAGAGCGAACGTAGGGAAATAGTCACTTTTTAAAGGGGGAGAGACCACGCCCCAATGGGCTGGTATCTCAGCAGCTATTGGTTGGAGGAGCGGAAGGACCTCCCGTAACACCTCCCCCTTCTGTTTAAGTAAGAGAGTTCTAAACCTACTACGAAATTATATACAATGAGTACAAATATCCTATTCTAATTAGCTTAGGTCTTGTATAATAAATAACTTGGCCAAGTCATGAGAGAAAAGTAACTACATTTATAGTCTTCAACCCCATCGAAGATCTGAGAAGGAAAATAATGTTACCTGGGTAATTAGGAAGTTCAGTAAAACAACTTCCAAAACATGCAACAAATCACAGAGACAACTAGCTACCTGGGCAATCACCCAAAGTCACGTTTGCAGCGTTGAAGCAACCAACTTTGGCTAAGGCCTAACATAACTGACATACCATTTTCAAAGGCAAGCGACTTTTCAAAACTATCTTACCCTGTCTTGGCAGGATATGACAGTCCTGTTTTATCCATTGATACACGCTCTGTATCTGTCAGTGGTTGAGGTATGGGCATTTCTTTGCCCCAAGGCCAGTTCTGCCAAAAAGAAAGGCTCCAGGTGGAGTGTCTTTGGTGCTCAACATTCTCTCGGGAGTAGAACGGTGTTGCCAGGAGCAATTGTGTCTCACTACCATAAAACTCTGAGTTAGATTAAAGGCCATTTTCTACAGCTCTTTGAAGAGGTTGAAGATTATCTGTCTATACTGAGTATAATCTCTATATATCTAAAGAACCTGATTAGTCTAATTATAAATGACAAACTTAGATGACTATTAATCTATTTAATTCTCAGTATCTATCTAACTTAAAGACTAAGACAATAAACGACTGTGAAACAAATGAGGACAATGACCTCCAAATATAAACAATGTACAAATATACATTGCAATATGGTAAATATATAGCAATACACAAACAATATATAAGTATCTTAATCAGAGGTAGAAATGTACACTGCAATATGGTAAATACATACTATATATATATCAATACAATATATGTCAATACATAAAAATATTTTAAACAGAGGTAGAAACATGTATGCATACAATAGTCAATATAATTTAACTTTGTATCAATATACAAGAATCGATACCAATATATTTGTCTAAAAACAGTAACTCACAATTACAAATCTATTACCCCATCATCCCTCTTTTTTATTTTTTCAAAATGATCCCTGAGCTTATAAAATAAAATTCTTCCCCCAACCTCCCAACCCCTAAATGATGTCCCTAAACCCAGGGGCAAACTTTACTGGGAGAGGGGACGTCGTCCTCTAGAATTACTTCCAGCTGTCATGGGGGCGACGTTCTTTCTGGGGGATCCTGTGAAAGTAAAATGATGGTTAAATTTCAAGATCAATGTCTTTTAAAATTGCAAATAGTCTCTGAGTATTTTGTGGAGTTCTGGCCAGAATGTTGTACAAGATGTGCACCATTTCAGCTAACCAAGTTGGGATTGTCTTGTGCAGCTGGTACCCAAAACAGGTCTTGTAGTAGCGCTATCAGTATCATGACGTCATATCAGCCAGGTAGAGTTGTTGTTGTGGGGCCCCATCTTCTTCCTGGAAACTTCAAATGTCACTTCAGAAAAGACTCATTGTTCATTGTAAAAAACTTAAAACATTAATCATATAGACATATATAGACATATATATATATTCAATGAAAGGCATGATAGATATATTCAATGAAAGGTATGATAGATATGAAGAAAAGCAAAGATGTTTTCTAAACTCATATTTCTTTCTGTCCCATATCATGGCTCTTGACATGAGACGGAAACTCCAGAAACTCTGGGTTTTTCTCTTACTAACAGGCTTGGAATTGGAGAGGGACTGAGCCAGAGTCCAACTTCAAAACCAGCTCTATAAATTTAGAAATATGGTTTAATATGATTTACTTACACAATCCGTTCAGTTTTCTTGATATTTCCTATTGGGCAGGTATTTTCCCATCTGTCAGTATCCAAACATCCAGGGTCCCTTGAATTTTTCAAGATGAGTGTTTTCCTGTGGAGATAAGAACAGAACCCTGCCCCCATTCTATATGTTTTTCTTACCACCTGTATGAATATCATCATTGTGGATGAGTTGTCATTTCTCCTTTCCAAGAGGTTTCTCCTCTTCAAATCGAAACTTTATTAATTTTGATGGTATCCACAATTTTTCTTCTCCTGTGGAAACAAGAGCAAAACCTCTTCCCCAACGTAGCACATCTCCTGGCTTCCATTGAGAGGTCAGCACATCTTTGAAATAAATCGGTTGATTTAGTTCAGCAGACTTTTCCATTATCCAATGTCTTTCTGCTGCTGTTGTTCCTTTCTCATTAGCGTTAAGAAAATTCAAGGTTAATAAAGCATTATGTAATCTATTTCTGGGGGTATTTTCAGTCCCTTTCTGTTTGTTCAGCATATCCTTTATAGTACGATTTGATCTTTCTATAACTGCCTGACCTGTAGGATTATTTGGTATACCTGTAATGTGTTTTATATTATAATAATCAAAAAAGCGTTTCATTTTCTTAGATACATATGCTGGACCATTATCTGTCTTTATTTGTGCAGGTATACCCATGATGGCCATAACTTCCAATAAATGTGTGATTACTGAATCAGCCTTTTCTGAGCTCAGGGCAGTAGCCCATTGAAAACCTGAATACGTGTCTATGGTGTGATGTACATATTTTAATTTACCAAATTCCATAAAGTGGAACACATCCATCTGCCAGATTTCATTTCTCTTAGTACCCTTTGGGTTACTCCCTGCAGGCAACGGTGTTTGATTATAGAAAGAACAAGTAGGACATCTCTTTATAATGTCCTTAGCTTGTTGCCAAGTAATGGAAAATTCTTTCTTTAGGCCTTTACTATTGACATGATGCTTCTTGTGAAATTCTGAGGCCTGCAACACACTTCCAATCAATAATTGATCAATCTCAGCGTTGCCTTGGGCTAGAGGACCAGGCAGACCTGTATGGGACCGGATGTGTGTTATGTACATCGGACAAAGCCTGTTCCTGATTATGTCTTGTACCTGGATAAACAATGAAGTCAACTCTGTGTCATCTGGTATAAATTCAGCGGTTTCAATATGCAAGATAACTCTTTCTGCATATTGTGAATCTGTAACTATATTAAGAGGTTCTTTAAAATCCCTTAGCACCATAAGAATGGCATATAATTCTGCCTTCTGGACAGAATTATAAGGGCTTTGTTCCACCTTACTCAATTCATCTGACTTGTAACCTGCTTTCCCTGATTTATTTGCATCAGTATAGAATGTACGAGCTCCAGTTATTGGAGCATCACGTACAATTCTAGGAAGAATCCAAGAAGTTCTTTTTATGAGGTTAAGTCTACCACTTTTGGGATAGTTGCTATTAATTTCTCCCAAAAAATTAGCACAAGCTCTTTGCCACGGTTCATTGTCTTCCCATAACTTTTTTATTTCTTCAGTAGTAAAAGGCACTATAATTTCTGCTGGGTCTATACCTGCTAGTTGACGAAGTCTCAGCTTACCTTTTATAATTAATTCAGAGACTTTTTCCACATAAGTTTTTAATTTTTTACTTGGTTTATTAGGTATAAATATCCACTCTAAAATAATATCTTCCCTCTGCATTAGAATTCCTGTAGGAGAAATTCTGGAAGGCAATATGACTAGGATGCAGCTAAGATTTGGGTTCACCCTATCCACATGTGCCTCCTGTAATTTTTCCTCAATCATTGTCAGTTCCTTTTCTGCTTCAGCTGTTAGTTTTCTTGGACTATTCAAATCTTTATCACCATCTAAGGTTTTGTTTAAATGAACTATTAGATCAGGTGTTATCCCAACAGCTGGTCATAGACTGGAAATGTCTCCTAACAATCTTTGGAAGTCATTAAGAGTCTTTAACTGGTCTCTCCTAATTTGTGCCTTTTGCGTTTTAATTTTCTCTAACCCTATTCTGTAACCTAGGTAATTAATAGAATTTCCTCTTTGAATCTTTTCAGGGGCAATTTGTAATCCCCACCTAGGCAAGACTTTCTTTACTTCTTCAAACATCCTTTCTAAAGTATCTTTATTTGAATCAGATAACAAGATGTCATCCATGTAATGATAAATGATGGACTTCGGGAATTGTTTACGAATTATTTCCAATGGCTTACTTATGAAATATTGGCACAATGTAGGACTATTGAGCATACCGTGTGGGAGGACAGTCCAATGATATCTCCTATTAGGCTGAGAATTATTATAAGTAGGCACTGTGAAGGCAAATTTTTCTCTATCCTTTTCTTGTAACGGTATAGTGAAAAAACAATCTTTCAAATCAATAAGTATAAGAGGCCATCCTTTTGGTAACAGAGAAGGCAAAGGGATTCCAGATTGTAGTGGGCCCATAGGTTGAATTACTTTGTTGACAGCTCTTAGATCTGCCACCATTCTCCATTTACCAGATTTCTTTTTTACAACAAACACAGGAGAATTCCAAGGGCTGGTTGATTCTTCAATATGGTGAGCATCTAGTTGCTCTTGCACAAGCTGTTCCAATGCCTGCAATTTATCTTCAGCTAGAGGCCACTGTTTGATCCATATTGGCTTCTCAGTTAGCCATTTTAAAGGTAGGGCTGTTGGTACCTCTAAAGGTTTGGTATTTGTTGTATGTTCTTGTACAGCCTGAATGGCTGGTGAACTTTTTCTATAATACCTCATCATATCTTTCCCAGAATTATGAGTTCCTGGAACTACAGGAATGTTAATCTGGGTATTCCATTGCTGTAGCAGGTCATGGCCCCATAAATTAATTGCAATATTGGCTATATATGGCCTTAGTCTTCCTATTTGCCCTCCAGGCCCTATGCATTCAACCCATCTTGTGCTTTGTTTTATACGAGATAGGGTTCCAATTCCCAGAAACTGAACATCTACCTCTTGAAGAGGCCAATTCGGATGCCAAGATTCTGGGGTAATGATACTTACATCCGCACCTGTGTCTAATAAGCCTTCAATAAAAGTGCCATTTATACAGACTTTTAGCTTTGGTCTTTGATCGTTAATAGAAGTCTGCCAAAATATACGTTTACTCTGTCCTACTGGGTTTTCTGACTCATTCTCCATGCATAATTCTTCATTTAGACCAGTATTACTTTTTACAGCAGAAATTGCAGCTTTTAATTTTCTTGGTCAGGCACATTCTCCACTGTGACTGGGAATGACTGGGCCACTGTTGGCTTGGGGGCCTGCGAGAGGCCCCTCAAGGAGTTTCCCGACGGTATCGGGTTGCCTTGTTTGTCTGTTGTTGACCTGCATTTGTTGGACCAATGACGGCCTTTACCGCATCTCCTACATATACCTGAAGGCCTAGGTCTCCTATTTTTGTCATTCCCAGAGGCGATATTATTCCTAGAAATTCTGTGCCTGCAATCCCTTTTCAGATGTCCTAATTTACCACAATTAAAACACCTGGCAGTTTGATGTCTCCTCATTGCTGTGGAAATCGCTTCTCCTACCCAAGATTCATCATTATAGCTAAACGTCTCAACGTTCATCGTATGCTGAATCCATTCATCCATAGGTGCTGATCTAGACTTTAAAGGCCCAATTATCTTTTTGCATTCTATGTTTGCATTCTCAAAAGCTAGAGATTCAAGAAGTATTCGTCTAGATTCTGGGTCTGTTACCCCTATGTCCAGAGCCTTAATTAATCTTTGCAAAAAGTCAATAAAGGGTTCTCTCTGTCCCTGCCTAATTCTGGTATATGATTCAACCCTTTTTGTTGGATCTTGTATCCTATTCCAAGCATTTAAAGCTGCTTGGTGACATAGAGACAGTACTTCATCGTCATAAAGAGCTTGGACCTGTGGATCAGCATATTCTCCTGCACCAAGAATTTGATCTTGGGAGACCTCTACACCTTTTGCTCTTCCTTGCTGTTCCATATGTTTGGATTCTTCTCTGAAATAAATTCCAAACATGAAGGAAGGTCCCTTATCTAAAACTGCAGACACTAACTGATGGAAATCATAGGGGGTAGCTCTAGCATTAGAAGCCCAAGTTTTTATCATTTCCTTCACATATGCATTATGCAAGCCAAAATTAACAATAGCCTGCTTAATTTCTTTTAGATCATTCATTGCTATTGGCGTCCATCTAGCTTCTCTGACTCCCTTTGAGCCTTTAGAAGTTGACGCTTTGTCAGAATTAAGTATAGGGTATGCCGCTAAAACCCTGGGTAAGCCAGTTCTAATAGCTGGTGGCGGCATTGTATACTGTCCTTGTGCCTCCTTACTCTGTTCACCAGCTCCAATAATTTCTTCAATCTTTTCAAATCTTTTTATCATTGTCTCTCTTAAATCCTGAATCTCCTGTCCTGTATATGTTTCTAGTGATTTCACTGAGGTATCAATTTTTTGGTCCCCATTCTGCACCTGTGATTCCAAAGCTTTAAATTTTTCCTTCAAAGATAACATATCCTCCTTAAACTTTTCTTGTATATCATGTAGATTCCCATCTTGGAGGTACATTCTGTCTGTTACCTTATCAAAACTTTGTGATAACGTCTGAACATCAAATTCAACAGCCTGAACCCTTTCAGGTAACTTTCTAGTACCCTTGGATATGGAGTCAATTTTGTCTATCATAGTATCCACTTGTTCAGATAACCTCTGATTTTCAATAATTTTAATCCTGTCAATTAGTTGTTCATTATTAGTTCGTAAAGATTCTATCGTTCTTAGGAGTACCATATTCTTCCTTAATGATAGAATATGGAAAAGAAAACTGAAACCTAGTAACAAGCAAATTAAAGTATCCCCATAATCATATAAACCTTGTATGATGTAATCCATTGTATTAGTAAATACAAATTCGCTAATCCATTGTATTAGTAAAGACAAAGCAGTAAAATTTGCGTTAGAAACGAAAACTGCCATATTACCTATTATCCAGCAGGTGGCGCTGTTGCCGAGTCACGACGAAAACGGGGTCCTGTCCGCCTAGGATTTGTCAGAAACTGGGAAATGCAAGTTGCTCAACAAAGTAAATGTAATTAAATCAATTCCGTACAAGGAACCATAAACCCAGAATCCAGGGGTAGAGAAGAGTAACCCGGAGGCCGTGTATGCCTCCACGTGACAGAGTCACCCTGAGGGGTTGCAGCTTTCGGCAGGCAACCGGCAACCGCTTGCTCTGGTTTGCGCCACTTAAGAGCTGTGCTTGCAAGGGAGATTTAAAAACGACTCAGAAAAGAGCAAACTACGCAGGCAGAGACTACGCGGGCCTGTGGAGTTTAAATCCACGTGGGGAGGCAGATGATAGGGTGCGTGGGGACTTGAAGTCAATCTGAAGTGTCTAAAGGGAAAATATAAAGAACTGCAGCAAGAAAAGCCACTGCGTGATAATTTATATTAAACTGCTGGCTCCACGCACAAGGCACAGGCCGCAAGGCACAGGCTGCGGCTGAGGAAGGGAGGGGCTCCCGCCAAGCCGAACTCGCGGCCGGCAGCCAAGCCGGGGAAGGAGAGGGTCCTAAAACCCGTTGGGCGCCAGATGAAGGCGTAAGTCACAAACAATGCCACACCAGTTTGGAATTATGATTAATAAGGTGGTATTTATTCAAAGGGGAAAAAACTTACAGATCACCGTCCCAGACAACAGCTCTCTGCGCAACCAGGAAGGGAGTCTAGTCGCCGGCGGAGCAGGAAGTGAAGAGAGCGAACGTAGGGAAATAGTCACTTTTTAAAGGGGGAGAGACCACGCCCCAATGGGCTGGTATCTCAGCAGCTATTGGTTGGAGGAGCGGAAGGACCTCCCGTAACATTTCTCTTCATTTTGCTCTGCAGATTTCTTTACAGGAGGAAAGTCATCCTGGGACCAGTTCTGACCAATGGGATGTGAGTGAGAGCGTCTGGGAAGAGCTTCCGCATGCACGCCCGCCTTTGTCTCTCCCCCTCCTCTTTCTTCTTGCTTTGAACATGAATGAGCAAGACACCCTTGTGGAGACCAGGTAGCCATGTTTGACGGCTGGTCACACAGGAAGCCAGGCAGGCCTGGTTCCACCTCCCACTGCCTCGACACCTGAGAGGAGAAGCTCTGCTTTTGGAAAGCATTTTCAGCAATGTGTGTAGCTTGCACTCAAATACCAGCTTAATTTCAGGACTTTTCATCTTAGAGGGGGGTTTCCAAGTAAGGTTGTTGAGTGTAGTAGGAAAATCATGCCCTTGCACCTTCATGGGTACCAGTTTCCCTTCATAGCTTTCACACATGGGCTTCTCTGGAGAGCACCAGGCAGGATGTGTGAGCGCGGACTGAGGTAAACACAGGACTCATTGGCTCTCCAGTCTCTCAGTCAGTTTTCCTTGTTGGGGACAACTTCCTGCTCTCCCATTGGACTAGTCTGATAAAGAAGGTTTGCTTGCCTTGCCGGCTCTGTCCAGGGATTTCACATTGAACCCCCTCCTCCTCCAGAGAACATATCCAAATGAATGAAAACAAGATGGGTTTTGCCAGTCACAGCGCTTGCTCTTAGCCTGCTCTCTTGAAATTTTGGGAAGTGAAGCCATGACAGTAAGATCAAGTCAGGCCTAAGAGAGCAGGAAGGAGGGAGGATGTGTGAGTGATGTCTTAACTCTCACGGGGTCCCATCTCCTGATTACACTACACTTGTCTTCCATGGCCACTCCATGCACAGTTGGTATATATGTCCATATTGGTCAACAGGGCAGAGAATCCCAACAGCTCCGCTTGCTTTCTCCTTATATGATACAACGTAAACAAATGTTTCCTGTCCTGACCACCCACTTCCAAATAACCGACTCAGAGGCTGAATAGGAATTATAAATGCTCAGCCAATAGCTCAGGCTTATTACCAGTTAACTCTTACACTTAAATTAACCCATGTTTCTGTTTATGCTTTGCCACATGGCTCATGGCCTGTTATCTCATTTTCTACATGTTCTGCTTGCCCAGCAGCTGGCTGGTGTCTCCTCCAATTCCGCCCTCCTTCTTCCCATCATTCTCAGTTTGGCTTTCCCACTTAACTTCCTGCCCAGCTACTGACCTGCCAGCCTTTTATTAACCAATGAGAGTAATGCACATTCATAGTGTAGAAAAAGATTGTTACACTGCAAATATGATTGCTTTAAGAGGCAACTTTTTTTTCCCTGTCAAGGACCTAGGAATGTATACTTGAAGAGGCTTCAGGGGTCTTAATTATTGAGCTCATTGAGGATGTGATGTCTTTATGAGATATTATTTCTTTACTTCATTAACAAATATTTATTAAGTACTGTATTAGTTATCTATTATCGTATTAAAAGGTGGATCCCAAACTTCATGACCTAAAATAAACATCCATTGTCCCACGTGATATGAGGGCCAGAAATTCAGAAGGACTTCAGTTAAAATTCAGCTGGAGTCAAGAATCAATGTGGGGGAGGGGATGAGATGACTAGGTGGGTAAAGGTGCTTTAGACAGCCTGAATTTGATCCTTGGAACCCACACAGTGGGAGGAAAGAACTTATTCCCACAGACCGTCCTCTGATCTTCACATGTGTTAGGCGGATAAGCAAGTTCACCCCTGCATTTTCTACTTTGCAAAATACTGCTGAACTTACTGAAGGATTCGTGCCCCTGCGCTTCCAATCAATCCTCATAAACTTTCACCTGCTGCTCCCTAAAGACCACCATGCTTCTCCTATTGGACCTCCAGGACTTGTCTGACAGTTTTCTTCTAAAACTTCTGTCTGCGTCTCAGTTCTGAAACCATCCCAGTATCTTAGGGTTTGGTTAGGGAATCATTGTTGCACTTTTGTTACCAAAACCTAGACTAGTGACCTACTGCTATATGATAAAGCACTAAAAACCTAGCATTTGAAAACAAGAAGCCGGCATCTCACCCATTTCTGTGGGTTAAGAATTTGAGAAGCTGGGAGCTTCTCACTCGTGTTCTTTTATTGCAGCCAAGGTATCAGCTAATGTGTCACTCATCAGAAGGCTTGAAGGAGATGGAGTGCCCAGTGCCAAGATGGCTTTCTTGGTTACTTCTAGGAAGCTTGTGTGATAGGGCTCTCCTTAAAGTCAGCTTCCCCTAGAGGGATCCAAGAGACAGCAAGACCAAATTGTAATGTCTTTTGTAACCTCGCCTCAAAGGTCATAGCAATCATTTTGTTTTCTTTTCTTTCTTTCTTTTTTTTTTTTTTTTTATTTTGAGACAGGGTTTCTCTGTAGCTTTGGAGCCTGTCCTGGAACTAGCTCCTGTAGACCAGGCTAACAATCATCTTCTTAATATCCCACCAGTTGCTTAGGCCAGCTCTATTCAGTATGGGAAGGGTGACACACAGTCATGACCCTTAGGTGGTGAATCATGGGGCCACCTCAGAGGCTGATGACCACAAAAGTTTACAAAGGCCACTTGGGCACAGCTGGGAGCAGAAGCTGAGATCGCTACCCTAAAGGAACTCAGTCTAACTTGGGTGATTAGAAACGTATGTAAAGAATATGAGGACTGTCGCTAAATCACATAACCAAATCGCTGGGACAGCAAAGAGAACTCATCCCTAGCTATACATCACTCACCTCACTCACCTTTATTCCCTCTGAGGCTCAGTCCAGAACTTTGCCAAAGCAGACGTTTAACGATTTTCTTAAGTGGGCAAAAGTCTACGGCAAGGTGAGCAAAGACTAAAACAGTAGGTCATGGAGTATAAGGAGAGTTGTTTATCAAGTTCACTTAGATACTCAGCTTTAGTCTTGAGACATTCACACAAGCATACAACGAGACCTGATCATGCCCACCTCTTTATCATTCTATGTTCCCCATGTCCTCCCAACACTTCCTCTCCTAACTTCATTCTCTCTCCTCCTCCTTCCCCACTAACTCCAATTAGTACTGTCTCTCTGTCCATGGGTGTGGGGCCATCCACTGGGGATAGAAAACCTGCCAGTGACCAACCCTCAAAAAAAATAACAATTCTTCCTCTCCCAGTCGCTATCAGTTGTTAGCAGCTCCTCAGTAAGGGTTGGGGCCTGGAGAACCCCACCCCCACTCCTGAATCTGTGCCTGAATTCTGGCTGGCATGATCTTGTTCAGGAATCATGTCTGCTGTGACTAAGAGTGCAACAGCTTCATCCTACCCAAAGACAACACTTCACGGTACTCCTTTGTAGTGATATCTTATTTGTGTTTTAATAAATAAAGCTTGTCTGAAGACCAGAGTGCAAAGCTAGCCACACACGTCAGCCATACTGGCCAGGCAATGGTGGCACACACCTTTAATCCTAGTAGCCGCACTAGTTAGCCATAGAGGCTGGGTGGTGGTGATGCATGCATGCCATTAATCCCAGCACTAGAGAGGAATATAAGACGGGAGGGGACAGGAAGTCAGGGTCTCAGTCTGCCATCACGCGGAGGACAGGATCGCAAAGCCTTGGTAGAGGTAAGAGCTCTCTAGTGCTTGGCTGCTTTGCTTTTCTGATCTTCAGCCCAGACCCCAATATCTGTCTCTGGGTTTTTATTATTTGTGCTGCACTCCTGCCTATCCTCCACCTCCTAATCTCTTTCCACCTCCTCTTCCACAGTGCCCCCTGAGTCAAGGAGGGTCAGGGGTAAGGTTGGTAAAGACATCTCATTTAGGGCACGCACTCGGTCTTTCTCACAACAGGGGCCAGTCACACCTCTCTGCATTGATTGCCACCACTCAAGAGGCAGCCCCTCTGACAATACGGGATCAAATTTGGATTACTTGAATTTTCTATAAATGTGTTATCAGGAGACCATTGGAATAAAATAGAGAGAAGCACAGATTAAAGACTTGGGGAGCATAGCTCACCAAGCAAACTTCAAATGAAACAAAAGACAGAGAGGGGTTGAACTTGAGAAACTAGCTAAATATTCTTTTCTAAGTTTAAGAAAAAGTGAGATTTTCTTTTCTTTTCTTTGTTTTTTGTTTTGCTTTATTTTTAGGCGAGAGGCTGGGAAGAGAAAAGAAAACAGAACTGGAGGGAGGAGTGTTGGTGGCTGATGGAGGGGTGTTTCAAAGAACTTGGAAAGAAAGGAGCATTTCTGCCTTTGAAAAGAGATCTGAGACAGACCGGTAAGGAAACATTGTTAAGTTGCATTGAATGACCTTGATTATTTCTTTCTGTGAACTCCAGGGGAGATCATTTTATGGACAGGGACCGAGAAGGGGCTGAGAGTAGAGGACAAGGGAATGTGGAAGGCTTTTGGCAGGACGCTGACAGGGAGTGACCCAAATACCTCTCTGGATGTTCAGAGTTGAGTTAGATCGTCTGGGTGTGTAGGAGCGGCAGCATGCCTGGGGACATGGTGTCCTTTGGCATCGCTCAGCAGGCCGGGAGCAGAAGGACAGGAAATGGATGGAATGTAACAGCTGCGGATACAAAGTCTGTAGCTGGAGATCTCAGGAGACTCCGTCCATCTGATTTCCATTCTGACTGAATGTTCCAGTTATAGGATATCATTTCTTTCCTTTGAAGATCATTATGAACCTTGGGCCAAGAAGAAATGGCATAATTTGTCACTGAAATGTGTGGTGTTTAATGGGAAAAATATGGAAAGGGTCTAAATTTTTAACAGTTCCTTCTCCAAGGTTGGGGAGTTGGCTTGGTCGATCCAGTTCAAGGACTTGAATTCAACCCTCAGAACTCAGATAAAAAAGCCAGGTGTGGTTGCAAGCATTTGTAATCCCAGCACTGGGGTGGTGGAGACAGGGGGGTACCCGGAACTTGCTGGCCAGTCACCCCACCCTACTCAGTGAGCTCCAGGCCAGAGAGAGTTTGTCTTTTAAAAAAAATTATGGGATAAAGGCTGGAGAGGTGGGTTGGTGGTTAAGAGTACTTATTGCTCTTCCAGAGGACCAGGTTCAGTTCTCAGCACCCACATGGTGGCTCACAACCATTGGTAACTCCAGTTCCAGAGGATCTGATGCTGTTTTTTTTTTTTTTAACCTCTGTGGGCACTAAACACATACTCATATATGTAAAATAAATACACTGAGCAAAACCCAAACTTTAACAATAATAAGAAATAAAGCGGACAGCACCCAAGTAACGACACCAAGGTTAACTTCTGCACACACCGCAACCACATGACCATGGTCTCACCCACACACACATACATACACATGTATGAAATAAACCCTAAGATGAGCAATTTAAAATTTAGTTACTGACTAGCATGGATCACAGATGATGTCCATGCCCACTTTATACTCCAGCCCATGTAATGAAACACTAATCCTCATGTTCTTCTGTAGGCGGGTCTTATCACAAACTTCCCAGTACCAACCACGCTCTGTGGCAAACATTCTCCAGAAGATGAACTAGACTGGGCTTTAAAAGACCCAGGCTCCATTCCAGCTTTGTCACAATCTATGTGTCCCTTGGCAAGCCATCACTCCCAGGCTTACTGCTTGTTTGCAAAATAGGAAGCTAGATCAAGTCCCGCCCAGCTCCAGCATTTTTACGAGGCTCTCCGGCTCCTGTTCCCAGGCCTCCTTTCACAGAGATTTTTCTCTGTGAATGCCATGCAGGTTGGACACTAGGGGTCACATTTAGATAACTACTCATAAGCACATCTGCCTGACAAACATGCCTGTTTCCTCAAGAGAAGCCCTCAGCAGAGAGAGGATGGGTGACCTGCTTTCTCCTCTGAAGGTCTTTGAAAGAGCGCTGTGCTATTTCCCTGTTGACTCCCTGAGGATGGGGGTGGGGCAGGAAGCCAGGTTTCTCTGACTCATAGCTTTTCCTTTGGGCTAATGCTATTTTCTTCCTTTCACACATGACCCCCCCCCCCTCCAGTTAGGTCTTCAATTTAGAGGCAAATAATTCATCTCAATGATTCCTAGATTTTCTCTACCTGTACTTCTTTGCTTGGTGGACCCGTCCCAAATCAGATCACTTCCAAAAACAACCAACCAAACAAACAGAGCTGCCTTTGTGGAAATGGGCTTCTCACTGAATGATGCACACTTCTTTCGCAGTGGTGTGCTTCTGAGAGAGCTCTGATTTCTTTGCAGTCTTGATTTACCACACTCCAGTCTGAGAATTCCCCTTTATCCTAAGTCCCCATTTGTTCTCCTTCAGTTGTCAGTCTTGGGGTGATAGAAAATGCTGGGAAATATTATTTTAAGGCGTTCTACTTTTGTTCATGTTGCATTTGTTTAACTCTGGGAAGCTGTGTTTCTGTGCCTGTCTAAAACACCTAATGGTCTAATAAAGAGCTGAGTGGCCAATAGCAAGGCAGGAGAAAGAATAGGCAGGGCTGGCAGGCAGAGAGAATAAATAAGAGGAGGACTCTGGGAGCAGAGGCTCTAAGGATCTGGGAGAGAGGAAGTAGGAGGACATCAGGGGTTGATCACCCAGCTACACAGCCAGACACCGAGTAACAAGGAAAGAAAAGGTATACAGGAATGGGGAAAGATAAAAGCCCGAGACCAAAGATAGATAGAGTAATTTAAGAAAGCTGGCGAGAAACAAGCCAACCTAAGGCCGGGCACTCATAACTAAGAATCAGTCTCACTGTATGATTTATTTGGGAACTGGGTGGGGGCTCCCACAAAAGTCCAAAAAACAAAAGAGCTCAAAGGGTAAGAGCAAAAATATTACACAACAAGAAAATTAAAGTGATTCAGCACTGTAGGAAACGGATAATTCAATAAACCGTTTCCACATTTAATAGCAATAGTTGGCAGCATCTATATGGCTATATGGCTCTACGGTTTTCAACATGTTTTACACGTATCATTTCCATTCATCATCACTATGTGTTCCTTTTCCACCCTTCCCCCACCCCATATCTCCTCTGAAATAAAGGCTAAGAGGGACACAGATGGATCAGAGGAGAAGGCAGCCAGGCAGGAAGAGAGCAGAGTGCATGTTGGTGATCCGGGTTAGAGTCTGTCTTGGCTGTGTCTCTCAGCAGCTACGTTTTGGCAAGTCACACCCCTGAGTCTGGATGTTCTCCCTTGAGAAGCTGGCTCTGAATGCCCACTCTCCTAGGTGCGCTGGGTTAGTGGGAAGATGGTCATTTCTCACGTCCCTGTGACCAGATTGCCACAGTTATTATCCTGACAGTGTTTTTGTCTGGTTTACTCCCTAGACCCCAGTCCTGATGCTATTGGCCTGGAGGCTCCATGGTTCAACCCTTTCTATCCTTTCTGTGGACAGACCCACACCCAGCCAGTTCCATTCTGGGTTTTAGGTGGAATGGATTACTCAGCAGAAGAATCGTGTGTGTGCCTCCCGTGAGCCTGAAGAGATGCCCTTTGAGAAGGGAGTTCGGCGGGGAGGGGGTTGATCACCACCCAGGAAACTTCCCGTAAGATCTGTAGACCAGCTGCCTCTGGAGGCCACCAGGCTGGGACAAAACCTGAAAGAGGAGAAAAGTCTTGAAGACAGAAGAAAGACAAAACTGTGAAGAGCAGACTTTGTTTACCCAAAGAGCTGGAGAAACAGGAAGAGAGGAGGCTAGAGTGGGGCCTTAAAATAAGCACGACTGAGTCTAAATATAACAGGAGACAATCCCAATACCTGCAAGCCATGAGCACTGGGGAAGCTGCCAACAGTCGAGGACGGCCAGTTGCCCCATGGGAAGGAAGGCTGTCAAGAAAACCTATCTGGGACTCAGGAATTAGGAAAAACCCACGCGTTGAAAACATTCACAACCACACACACCCTCACACACACAGACCTCTCTCTCTCTCTTACACACACACACACACACCCTCACACACACAGACCTCTCTCTCTCTCTCTCTCTCACACACACACACACACACACACACACACACACCTTACTAGCGGATTCTGTCAGCTTGACCAGCAAAACAGTCTAACTGCGTCTCCTCTGTTGCTTGCCTCTGTGGTCAGAGCAGCAGCTGTTGCACATCTGGATTATCCTAGCTGCCTTCTTGAGTTTACCCTCCCCTCATCATGGCTAAAGAGCATTCGTTTCGACTTGGCACCTTGGCTAGGCTGTTCTACCCAATTGTTGTGGCTAAATGTCAGTATAGGTGTTATTGTTCAGGCATTAAAGAGTATATATAATTGACATTTAAATTAGTAGACTCTGAGTAAAACAGATTTCCACTCAAAATGTGAGTGATAGTCACCCAGATTAAGGCCAAAGACTTCCTGAAGAGGAAGGAACTGGGACTCCAGCCTGAAGCAGGAAGTCTAGCCCTGGGACTCACACCATCAACTCTGCGGTGAATGAATCTAGCTTGCGGCCTCACTTTATGCATTTTACATCATCAGCTTCCACAACTGAGTGAGATAATTCTTTAATCTCTCTCTCTCTCTCCGTTTCCCTCCATAGTAGTTTTATCCTCTGGGTCTTTGATGAGCATCTCTTTCTCCATAGAGCTTCTGAAAGAGAAAACCAGCATGTCGCTTGTCTAATGGCAACCCGCTTGGATGACCTCGAATTTCAGACAGACCAGAAGCCACAGGATTTACAGTGGCTGCCTGGCCCACTAGGATCTGCTTGTCTGTTCCTTTTCTAACATCTCTCTCTGTTCTCCCACTCAAGCTAGTGCAAGCTAAGGAGTGTTGAAAGATTAAGGAGTGTCGAAGTGATAATATTATGGGCAGACAGGCCAGTTCAAAGACAGTAAAAGAGTTCCAGGCCAGGGGCCTATTGAGAATCAGAATAAGGAACTGGAAAGTTAGGGATCAAGGCTCTATCTCTCTGAGCTTCGCAGTTTTTCTTTGCTTGGCTACTGGGTTAGTTACATTTGTCCTCTGCCACCAGACTCCTGACAAGAAGCAGTTAAGGGGGAAGAGGTTATCTAGGCTTCCAGCTGAGGGATGCAGTCCACCATGGTGTAAAGTCATGGCTGCAGGAGCCTGAGGTGGCTGGTCCCAGAGCAGCTCCAGCCTGGAAGCAGGGAGTAGTGAATTCTACTGCTTGCCTGACTTTCCCCTTGTTGATTCAGTCCAGGCCCCCAGGCCACAGAATGCAAATTTGCAGTCAATACTAACTGTCAGGCTACCCTCTGCTTGCTCTTCTTGCAAAACCTGCAGGTAACCGGTTCACGCCCCAAGAGGCTGAGTCATTCAAAAGACATTTAAAGAATGCCCACTGTACGTCAAGTAGTGCAGATAAAGCCATGTGGATAAATGGCTGAGAAACCCAGCAGAAGGCCCGGGAGATGGCTCAGGAATGCAATGCTCGTTGTCCAGGCATGAAGACCTGAGTTCGATCCCTAGCATCTGTGAACACAAGCCAGGCCTGTCAGCAGGGACCCGTAATTCTGGGGAGGCAGAGACAAAAATCCCTAGGGCTTAAAGGCTGGGCAGTTTAGCTGAATCAGTGAGCCCAACTTCAGTAAGAGGCTCTGTCTCTTAAAAAATAGGATGGAGAGTGATTGAGGAAGATACTAAACATTGACTTCTGGCCACTGCATACGTACAGGCACCCCTGCCCCCACGTGCCATGTGTTCACAACAAAACTTTCGCCTCTATAGAACTTATGTCCTTGCGGAAGATTGGGGTGGGCAGGGCATGCAGGAGGTAGGGTCAAATATGCAAGCTAGCGGTTGTGTTAAAGGGCTTTGGAGAAGATAAAGCAAGAGGTGAGTTAGAGGACACCAGAAGGGTGCTATGTCTAACAAAGTGTGCAGTGTGGCAGGGAGAGGGAGGGCTGTCTAAGGATGAAATGACCTCTAAAAGGAAAACCTGTGGAAATGAAGAAGGCAGAGAGAGTCAGGTGACAGAGTGGAAGGAATGATCTGAGACAGAGACAGAGAGACAGAGAGAGAGCAAGCTAGAGAGCAAGCAAGGGAGGGAGGGAGAGAGAGAGAGAGAGAGAGAGAGAGAGAGAGAGAGAGAGAGAGCACACGAGAGCAGAGTAGGAAGGGCCTGGGGGTCTTTAGGCCATGGCATTTGTTCTGGGTAAGATAGAGGGTTATTAGAGAGATTTTATTGGAGTGATTCTACTATCTGCTTCACTTTTTAAACATTGAATTTGGTGTTTAATGTGCTACATAGATACATGAAAGTCCTGTGCCTTTATGGGACTGACACACTACAGCCGCCTCACTCTGGCTCTGTTGCAGGCACTCTGTAGGGAGACGAGAGCAGAAGGCAGGGGTCTACCTGAATGCAGTTTGTGCCCTTAGGAAGAAGGGTGAGGATAGAGCTAACAGAGGGGAAGCCTTGGAGTTCCCCACTCTACAGGCCCAGGCCAGCACCCATTCTCTGTAAAGGGTTTTTGGAGTGGAAACACGGCCAAAACGTAATTAAAGTCCTATTTTAATAACTCTCCAGGTGGCTTCCATACCATCTGTGAGCAGAACGTTATCGAATACGGTTGCTTAAACTCATTTATCACCCACCGCCTCACCTCCACGAGGGACTTAGCTAGCCCAGGTTCTAAAAAGGGAAACTCAATTTTAACAAAATTTGTTCAGTAAAATATTTAATTAGTAAGGAGCCTTTGCATATTTCAGAGAAATTTTTTGTTTTTTGAATCTCTGTTCTGAAATTAGGTGATAGTTCCTCTCAAAGCACAGTAGCCATCCCATTGATATGAGCTGGGTCACAACTGCCCCGACGGGATGCTAGAGAGAGATAACTCTATCTGGTATTAACCTCTCACAGACTTGACCATTTATCTAGCCAGTGCAAAAGGCCCTGAGGTCATTTTCAAAACTTTCCCCATCTTATCTGAAGGAGATAAATGAAATGAATTGAAATGTTGGAAAACTTATTAAGATAGTCAGAGGATTAGGGCTCCATGGAAAGTGAGATCGCTCCAGGAATCTCAATTCCGAGTCCTCCCTGTCTCTTCTCCTGGAGTGCACAGTAAGGCCCTTTGGGGACAGAATAGAAGGAGGAAGTCGCTTTCCCTGTACAGTGAGGTCTCCTTGTCTCTTTTTGGGGATGGTGAAGCCACTCTGCTTAGAAAATGAACAGAAGGAACAGCTCCAGGCTAGGGCCCGAGTCCTGATGCCCCGGGAGCTTGATTCCCAAGTGACTTTCATAATGCCCCAGAGTTGGAGTTTTGAGGAAGGAAATGACAGTCTGAGCAAGGGCTTGGGAGAATGTTCTGGCTTCTCTCAAAGCATGCCGACAATGGTTTCATCTGGTGGAAGGGACTTGCTGGTCTGCCCCATTGTGCCCATAGTTCCATTGGAGGGGAAAGGCCGGAGCTTTATATACACGTTGTTCTTCTCACACATTTATCTGTTGACCTTTGGCACCTGAGAGGCCATGACAAATTATCATTGGTTTTTATTTTACTCGTTATACTAAGCTAAGACAAAAGAATACACATTCTTGTATAGTAATAGAAATCAATAATACTCTTTTTGCATAAAATATAGGTATAAAATATTTAACTTACTGACTTGAAACCCATGCAAAACAAAAACAAACAAATATTTCTCAGCTTGGTACTGAATAAAGGCTAGGAAACTGGAAAACAGACCGTGGCATTCAAGGCCTGGCTCTGGCATCAGTCTGTGGTAGAAAGCCTGCCTAATCTTGTCTCTAGTTTCCATAGAGGCTTGGCCAAGAAATCAGTGTTGTTCTCAGCTAGTTGAGCTGAAGGGACCCCTCGCGGTGACATGTTCCTCAGTGGGCATCTCAAACGTAAAGGTTTAAGATGATCTGAAAGGAACTTTGGAGAGCATGGGACGATTTGACCACAACTGACTTGAATGAGAAAGTGGGAGGTAGAATTGCTGGCTAAATACAAACGCCAGACACATCAATCCTCACTTCCTCTTTTGTATTGAATAGCCAGGCTGAACATAAGAGGAAGAGGGAAGATTGATTTGCTCCAAAGGGGGTTGTCTCCAGAGGGTTAGGAGGCATAAGAAACACCCAGGATGCTTCAGACATAACCATGGGGCTTGGTGTCAAATTATTGATGATGATGAGGTCAATGAATGAAGGAGGAGTCGGGGTGACCGTTTTCCTGAAGACATGACCTAGACACTTCTTATTCTGGAGGCCTTGTTCTGGAAGGGATTTAGACTGCTTCTGTTGAAAGGGAATAGAATGTCTCACCACAGCTATGGCTCTTTGGATGACCCTTCCAGCACTGTGTCTGTAGGAAGACTGTGCTTACATCCAGAAGTGTGTTTCCAAAGCTTGGGAGCAAGCAGGTCTGATGAACGTGTAGAGAAAACTAGAAATGTCCAAAAGATGGAGGTGCCGGGCAGGAGGCTGAGGCAGACTGTTGCTTGTTCCTGGAGCCCAGCTAAGTGGATGGTGAAGTCTATTTAGAGACCAGGGAACAAACACACAGTGAACGCCTATTCCTCCTCTAACAGGGACGCAAAGTGGTGGCGAGGCCTTACTGCATCCAGTGTCTCTCACTTCCAGTGTCGTGGTTCTTTTTGTAAAGGTGTGCACCAAAGAACCAAGTGCACACAGTTTGTGCACATGCACGCACACATATTCATGCCCACATATGTTCAAGAGCACATACACTGTCTGCACAATACATACACAGATGCCTTCATGACACATAAAATCACATGTGCATGCCCTGTATACATGTATGCTGTATTTGCTTTACTGTTTGCATACTCCTGGCAGTGCAAGTATCCATGCTTTTTCAACTCTCCAGGGAGTTTAGACTGGGTAGTACCTCTGGAAGTCAAGGGTGGAGAAAAGGTGGGGTCTTCCATCACTGTGGCAAGGGTGGTGACCCAGAAGGTAGGACTCCCTGAGCCTGGGAGGATGGGAGAGAGGCAGAAGGATGGAAGCGTGAGGAAGCGGACTGGATATCTGCTCAGTCATCAGATCAAGTTGCCCCTCCTTCCTTCGAGTCAGGATCCAGATGAATGAACACACTCTAACTTAGAATGTGGGCTTTTCAATTCAGTCCTCAAAAAACAGCCTCAAGTCATGAACACAGAGGCTTAAAGCAAATCTTTTCCCAATATCTTCTGCAACCAAGTGTCAAGACTCACTTCCAAGGGTTGTTTCCATCTGCAGTTCAAGAAGGATTGAAGAAGACACAGTGCAGGGTGGACCGCAGAGACAGCCAGTTAAGCCAAATCCACAGGGTCTAACCTTTTCCAGAACTCCTTCATCTTCCTACTGTGATGTTGTGTACCTGTGTTCACATTGTCCTTAAGCATCTTCAGCAGCAGGTTCAAAGTGGCCCAGAGCCTTTGGATTCCCACAGATGACTCCCAGAGTCTCTCTTTTTATGTGAAAAAGGAAAGTTTACCCTTTTGCTGTTTTGAGTCCTGACAACAGAAACAACAATCTGAGTTGAGCGGCTAAAACGCAAAACCAAATAAACCAAATGTTTATTTCCAAACAAGTTCTCTGTTCTCTGCTCCCTTATATACATGGGATCGTGTGCCGAATCGTGAAGCTGTACAAAACAGGCGGAAATACTACCTGCTAGAACAGTTGTTCTCAACCTGCAGGCCACAAACCCTCTGAGGTTGAATGATTCTTTTATGGAAGTTGCATATCAGATATTTACATTATGACTCATAACAATAGCAAAATTACAGTTATAAAGTAACAACAAAAATAATTTTATGGTTGGTGGTCAACACAGCAAGAGGAGCTATATCAAAGGGTCCCAGCATTAGGAAGATTAAGAACCACTGCACTAGATATTCTCCAGGAGATAATTTTTTGCCTACTAAACTCATAAGTGTCACAACGTTGTTACCCACTCAACTTAAAATAATTATTTCTAAATTGATTCACCATCTTCTAGTCCCTTTCCACAGTAGTTTGGAGGGAGTCACTTGAAATAATGTACTTCTATACTTCTCCATTAAAACTGAACCTAGAATCATAGATCTATAATTATTATATCATAGACCTATAATTATAATCATAGATCTATAATTATTTAATATAAGTGATAATACTTTTAGTTATTACAAGTTTCCTGAATAGTATAATATTACAGCATTTGAAATTTGTGCCCTCCACCAATAACAAAATTTGCTTAGCCTGGTTTAATACAATGTTTCCCAATTCTTTCAATAGCACCTCCCCCATCATTCCACTGTCATAAATGTAGTTAGGGATATACACGCTTGTGGATCTAGTGGACTCCCGCAGTGGACATAGACGTGGGTGCATTTATGATCTGTGACAACTGGTATCAAGGAAAGACAGAGGTTCTGAAAGACCCCCTGTGAAGTCTCGGGATAACGTGACCCCCGCGCCAGTAACTCACGAGAGACTGACCTTGCTGCAATCACACGAGGTTTATTTGACAGGACAGGAACCAGTGCACTGGGGCCGAGACTCATAACCCACGCAGGAGAGGAGTTTGACCCCAAGTAACTGGGAGAAGGGGTTTTTAAGGGAAGAAACCACAGCCCAATAATCCAAAGGAGGGAGTGAGGGTGTCATAGAAAATTCCGAAAATACCAGTGATGATCACAAGGGGGCAACTCCCTGTTTCTCAAGATTATTCTCAAAATTACAATCTAACTTTATCTTCAGCTAGTTCCTGAAACACAGTCACTGAACCGGCTAATCCTAGATTTCTGATTCTTCCCTCCCTGCTTAGATTTTTGGCTCTATTTTTTCCTGCTAGGGGGGGGTCTGGATTTATCCAGGTCTTTCAGTTCTAATTGGACACATGATCAAAGACTCAGGCAGGAGGCTGAAGAGAATCTCCTCAAGACTGAGGGTTGCAGGGCCCTGGGAGCTCTTGTGGGGGTGGGGCAGGACTGGGGTGAGGGCCTTCCTTCCTCATGCAAGTCTACTCTGAGTGGAAGGCTGCTTTCTCATTGAGCTCAGGAGACAGAGTAGGCAGCGATTTCATCCTCTGTGACATATGGCCATCCATTTTAGTCTTTGTTAACACCAAAATTTCCTTAGAGAGAAAAAAGGGAGAAACCACTCAAGCTTTGGGAGGTAAGTAAATCCCACAAGATGAGAAGGCAGATGGGATGTAGGAGGTGGTTGCTGGAGGGATTGGGAAGGAGATGCTGAAGATAACACCCAACTTTTGCAACAAGACTGGGCTATTTTTACATGTTTCATAAAGATAGTTCAACTGTGGTCTAGGGTGTAGACTGTCATTCTCCAGGATTGTGAGGCAATGCATGCTGGGAACCCGAAGAATCGAACATATTTCCAATCACATACTTGCTAACGGAATGTTGGCACTGTCAATCTTTACCCACAAATGGACTAAATGTAGCGCTTACCAGGCCCAGAACAGGTGCAGGGGCATTTGCAGTCAGGGAAGCAGTAATGGGTTTATTTGAAGACTGAAAAGACTATACAGCTGATACCTCTTTCTTTGATACATTTTTTTTCTTCTTTGATTTTCAGATAAGATGATACAAGCTTTCTGCTCTCTTTGGCTGAACTTCTATTTTTAAAAATATGATATTCCCCCTCTTTTAGGCTTTTGTGAGTTCAGCATGGTGTAATAAATTAGACCATAGTGAAGCACTGAGCAGAGTATGGCTTTCAGGGTTGACATGGACATTGATTAGATGGCCAGCACCAGCAGAGGAGTGTATATGTGTGCACAAGCATGTGTGTGTGTGTGTGTGTATGTGTGTGTGAGTGTGTGTGCATGTGTGTGAGAGAGGGAGACGCTAATTGTATATATTTATCTATTTTGGAGTTTTGAGACAGGCTTTTACTCTGTAGCCAGGAACTGCCTTGAACTCAAACTAGTCCTCCTTCCTCAGCCCCCAGAGCACTAGGATCACAGGTGTAAGCCACCATAGCCAGCTCAACATATAATATTAATATATGCCTTAGAAGGAACCATCTGGCTTTGGAAGTTAGGTAGGAATCTAAGAATGTTGCAGAGAGGGAAGAAGGAAACAAGGAGGGAGGGAAGGAGGAAGGAGAGAGGGAGAGTGGGAGAAGGTACAAAAACCCCAGAGCCAGGCTAGATTGCCTTGAAAGAACAGGTCTCCAAGGGCCGAGACCGAGGGCCAGGGGAAACTAGGAAACCCAGGGCTGGGAAAAGACTGTATGCTTTCATGCTTGTTGAGCTACTTGAGATTCCAATCTGCCCCAACGGTGCCCATTCTCACCATGGAGAATCTTCTTCAGTAGTAAGTCCAGGGCTAGATAGATAGGAGCAGCATTGGAACAGGGATTAGGGATGTATTGCCAGGAAGAGCTCTCAGGAATGAAATCCCCAGGCCTCACTTTGGTCTTTGGAGAAGTGGCATGGTGGGTGACCCACAGTACGTGACCATGAGTGGTCCAAACACATTGAGGAAGGCATTCTTTTGGGCTTGGCATTGGAGAAACACTACCAGTCTGAAGAAGTCTGGAGAATTGGTCTAACCATCCATTTCACCGTGTCTCTTCAGAATGTAGGTACTGGAATTACAGTCACAGGAGTGACTCCGCTTGGCAGAGGGAACCGGTTTCACAAGTCCCTGAGGAATGCTGGCTTTTCTCTAGCCATCAGAAATCCTGTAGTCCAGCTTGAGCTCATTTCTGAATATATGGACTGCCTCTGGAGTTTGGGGAATTGGTGCCTCCTCTGGACCTGATGGGGAAAGAGCCCACTCTTGGTTCACCTGATAGTTTTGGAGAGAGTAAGCTGATGTGGGCCAAAATACGGCTTCCCAGAATTATCCCTACAGAAGAGCCCAGGGTTCTATGCTTCCATCCCTACCCCAGCCCAGGAAGTAGAACACAGACACTGTTTGCTTTTCTTTTGGTTACACTACACTGGGATGTGCTTCTTGTTTAAACGTGGTAGTGAATTTTGAGTTTTCATTTTTTCTGGTGTCCCCCTCCCCTGTTCCCACAGTGCTTTCGGAGCAAAACAGAGCCTCAGCGTGTGAGCTCACTACACCATCCTGACTGGAATTCATGCCGACACTGCCTCAAATCTGTGACTCAAATGGAGCTGCTGGAAGTTTCCAAAATGAAGTTCTTCTGAGAGCCTGATAAGAAGAGTGAATGAGCAAGGAGAAGAAAGTGGGGGGAAGGTGGACGATGACCCAACTTGCAGACCAAGAAGATATGAAAACGTGGACCCCACAGAGGCTCAGAGCCTTGAAGAACATGTAATTTAGAAGGTGCCTCTCTAAAGTTAACTGCTGGAAACTTAATCCGAAATGTATCTATTGATGGTGTTTGGAGGGATGGTCTTGGGGAGGTCACTGTAGCTGGGTGACATCGTGAGAGTAGCATTAGTGGTTTTATAAAAAGATGAACTAGCACACTTGTTTGGTCTCATCATCCGATTGACTACCATGATGCTCTGACCCCAGAAGGCTTAGACTTCCCAGTGTGCAGAGCTCTGAGCCAAATCTACATTTATCCTGACACGGACAGCTCTGGAAGGTGAGCTGCAGGTACACTTATCTGAAAATCAATAATCGTCCAGCAAAAAGGAAACAGAACATGAGACCCGTGAACAAGAGAACATTAAAGCAAGTGAAACCCTCCAAGTACTTCACAAGCCAGAGTAGTGAAACAGTTTTAGATTGAGAGGAGGGTGAGAAATGTTGTGTGAATTTTGATTGCATCTTGACGCTGCAGAGACTGACAGTAAAGTTTGTTTTGAATCAGAGGGCGAAGCTAGCTACTAGCTGACCAAAAATAACCTTAAGAGTTTTCGGAGGACTGAGGACTGACAGGGAGACAGGAAGTAGTAGGGCGGGGCTTAGAAAGAGTCTTGGCCCTTTTGAATGGAGGAACGAAAGAGATAGGAGGTCGCTGGTCGCTTCTCTGCCACTTTTCTGCCGCTTTTCTGATCCTTCAGGTTCTTACCCTGATATCTGACTCTCAAGTTTTTATTGATAAAGGTTAGTTAGATAAATGCATCAAGAAACTTTGTCTTAAACGGTCAATTCCTACTTGTCCACCCCCTCTCAAAAAATGCCAAACCAACTAACTAAACTTCAAGATGATAGCGGGACTAGATATTATGAGAAACCGTGTGAAACGAACAAAATCTCTTAATTGCCCTTGAACATTATTGGAAATAAGCAGAGTTCTAGAAAGGAAGAGATGTGAGCTTCTTCTCAGTTCATGCTCTAGGAACGAAGACAAGGGGGACAAGGCAGCTCTGTCTGTCACACTTGAGGGCCCGCGCGAGTCGGCAGCAGCGCTTTAGGGCAGCCACGAAGGGGAACGTGGTCTTTTCTCCTCCCCTCTACATGAATGCTCGTTACCAAAGCCTTTGTGGAAGCCTGTTTCTTCTGCCCTCTTTCTGGGGTAGGGAATGACCTGGCCTTGGCAATCTGGGGAAATCAAAGCAAGGCTTTCTGGCTAGGGTGTAAACCATGGGGGCTTTCCTGAGCCTACACCTGTTCCCATTGTGTGTCACACTTCCAAAGGCCACCAGATAACCAGCTTGATGAAGGGGAAAGAGAAGTGTGTTCAAGCGTGGGCGGGTTTCCTGGATGGGACGATGCTAATTGCCGACTGGGGAAAGGCAGCCTCGTTTAGTGCTGTCAGAAAAAGGACCCTCTTGGCTGACATCTGGGAGGCTGTCCTGGCTTTCAGAGCAGACAGGGCAAGGGCCAGCTGCCTCCTGCCTCCTGAGTTATTGTGTTGGGGCTGGGATGTAGATGAGGCCCGGTCAGGAGGGGCAGGGTCGATGGGTGTTGAATGGACCATAGAGGAATAAATGGGAGTCTAGAGACCTTGGAGTCTGTCTGAGACCCAAGACCCAATCTAAGCATAGCCGGGCTTTCTTTATCCTCTTTAACAAAAAAGGACTGATTGACAAGATTCTTTTCAAAATCGTTTGGCCCTAAGAGCTGCTGACGAGGTGGGAGGGGGAGGGGCACGCGGGGCACAGACGGTGGTTTAATTGGAGCGCCAGGGAACAATTCAAGATTGAAATCAAAATGATAAAATGGTAGAGAAGAAAAGATCCAGCCTCTCTCCTCTCAAAGAGATCAAGAGCTTTTTAGATCTGTTCTGAAAGCTTCCCTCCCCTTTCTCTGAGGATAGGAAAATCCTGCCGTGTTTGACCCCCAGCTCTTGGAGCTGACCTCTGCACTTCGGTGGCCTCTCTGTAACTGCTGGCGGCCACATTTAAGGTGGAAAAGTTTCATTCAGCAGTCTTGAAAGCACCGTGGGGCCTTGCTAACGGGCAGACGGCAGGAAATCGCAGAGGCCGTGACGGACGTGTTTGTCCATTTTCTGCTATTCAGTTCTACCCTCGTCCCTTTTCTTGCCGATAGAAAAAGGAAAGAAAAGAAAAAGGCCCGCCATTTTAGAGCTGAGATGGTAAACTAATTCAGCATTTGCTCATGCTTGTTGAGAAGCAGAGCTGAGATAGATGCTGAGGACCTAGGGGCAAGAGGGACAATTGCTGGGATTTAAGGCATCTGCACACGTTGTTGGGGGAGAGGGCCGAGGACACGGGTTGAACAAAGGAAAGTGGAAATAAACGAAACAGTGGTACATGGTGATAAGGCCTGTGAAACGGACCAGGGGACAGAGGTAGCGGCCAGGTACTGCTGTGTGGGTGCCCAGAAAGGGAGAGGGGGCTTTGCTAAAGGCCGAGGTTATACTGAGTCTGGAGACTCGATTGCAGGCAGACAGAAAGGCCTGAGGCAGAGCGGTAATAGAAACTGCTAGTCCTGAGAGTGGTTGTCAAGACGGATGCTGGTTCTCTACCCACCAGAATGAAGACATGGGATTTCACCTGGGAGACTTAGCTGAGCTCTCAACCATCCCGAGTTCACCCGACAAGGCTCTCACGGGTGAGCCTTGTCAGGGCACAGCCGGCCTGACCTTTTCCACAGGCCCTGGCAGAGGTCGACTTGGTGCATTATCTCTTGGAGGGGTAAACGCTAGTCAAAACACGTACTTGAAAATTTGGGGATTAAAAAAAAAAACAAGCAAACAAACCCTCCTCTCTTTACCACTGTTGTTATTCTTCTATCAAGAGAAGATCAAAGAATGGAAAGTGCAGTCACGTGATGGCATAACAATTTGCAGGTTAACAACTGTCCACGGAAGTATGAACTCCCTCAGTTTCCAATTCAGGGTACAGTGACAAGCGTCCACCTCCTGGGGACACTTTTGCTTCTTAGCGTCTGTATTCTTCCAGATTATATTCCAGGTGGCAGTTTGAGGTAAAGCGCTCTCACGGGTTTCAAAAGCAGCAGTGGCAGCTACAGCAGCCGCATAGACGATCCATGGTTTCCATGGTTACCACCCTATACCCTCATAACTTGGGAGCTCTGTTATTGTACATGAACGACCATGTTCAAATATCCTTCCTGGACTTTTCGATTGTTCTGTTGCATCTCACGTAACCCATAGGTAAGGATCTATTGATCCCCCCTTCTGCTCTTTTCTTTTCACAATGGCTGATATTTCCGGAGGATAAATATCTAAGTAAATGGATGGGGTGTATGGAGCTGAGAAAGGGAAGTACAGGGGCCTCCCAGCTGCCAAAGGTTTTTATCGCAATGTTTGTCATTGGATAGTTCCGCTAATGAGCGAATCAATATTTGAAATAAGCAGAGTTTAAAAATTGTGATTCCTTCCTTGTCTCAGACTGAATAACCAAACAAGATGTCACATCCTTTAAGGGCCCATTCTCCCTTCATCTCCCTTTTCCTTTTTAAGGTGTGTGTGTGTGTGTGACACATATGTGTGGGTATCTGAAAAAAGTCAGAAAAGGGGTCCCTGGAGTCTTAGTTACAGACAGTTAAAGTCACCCAATGTAAGAGCTGGGAACAAAACTTTGGTCCACTGGAAGAGCAGCAAGTACCCCCCCCATCCACATTTCCATTTAAATTTAATCTTAATAGATAACAATGACCTTGAGAGAATTCAAATGACTTTCACATCCAGAAGGTAAGAAGCCTGAAAAAGCTTATTTGCAGCCCCTATTTTCAAAATTGTCAATCCAGAAGTTAATATTTGCGGATAGTTATGCAAGGCTGCGAATACATTACCCTCTTCCACTCTTGTTTGATATTACATTTTTTAATTTTTCCTCTTTGCTTAAAGCCTTTGGTGTTAGAGGCAAAAAAAAAACTTTGATGGGATTTTGGGAGACAGTTTTCATGCTAAAATAAATTGAGGAGCTGTTAAAAATGCTCGCACCTGGATTCGCTCAAGACCAATTTGATTACATTCTCCCCTTTAAATTTGCAGCGAGGGCTAGGACCATGGGTCTGCGCTTCAGACACCTTTGGGTATTGAGAAAAAAAAAAAAAACCAAACCCAGGCAGATGGTGACTCAGCTGGTAAAGGAACTTGACTTAAACAAGTGGGAATTCAGCCGGTGGTCCAAAGGTCTAGCCTAGGTTTAGAGCAGGGGAGGCAAGGCTGTGACTTGGGGCTGGAGGGATGACACAGAGAGGTTCCGAGGAAAGTACGCGCCTTCTGCTCAAGCCACACCATTCTGCTCCCAGGCAGGAGCTGAAATGCTGAGTTTCACCCCGGGGTAGAAGGAGTCTTGAAAACAGGAGACTGTCCTGAATGAAGCAAACAGCAATGGAGAAAAATAGGCTGGAGGAGGTGACATCTCCCAGAGCCAGTGAGAGAGCTGCAGGAACGATAGAAGGCAACAATAGGCATGCCAGTTTGATCTGGGGTCCTAAGACGGATCCAAGGCAGCAGCAAGAGCCAGGGTGTCACAGGTCTGGGACAAGTAGCACAAACTGGCCCCTGCCAGCCCCAATGGCAGGTGTAACTGAGGAAGCCTCCAGGCTGGATTCTCCGGTCCTCCCAGGCTTGTGTTTCCTTGGCATACCTCAGTAGACTGCTGTTCTGGTAAATCAAAAGAGGTAAATTATTTGCCATGAACAATTCTGAAGGACCTGCATTCTCTCCATCCTTTTTTCCTTTACTTCTCCCCCCTCCCCCCCGCTTTTATAGTGTTCCTGAGAAAGAGTTTTGTGTAAGCCAGGCTGGCTTCAAGTTCACAGCACAGCTATAGATGACCTTGTACTGCTGATCCTCCGGCCTTTCCCTCAGGAGTGCTGAGTTATAGGCAGTCACTGCTAGGCCTGGTTCACTGGCAGATTGAACCCAGAGTTCCAAGCTCGCAAGGCAAGCACTGTCCCAACTGAGCCATGTGGGCTAAGAGACACTATTCCTATTTAACAGAAAACGAAGAGAATCGGCGGTGTTACAAGACTTTTCAAAGGTCAGCCAGACGCAGAATGACAGAAGTGGAGTCAGGTTCACTCATAAATGATTCTGAAGCCATGTTACTTCCGGTGTGGATCTTAGTCATGTATATTGGGGTATCTTGTGCTTGGCCCTTCATAGGCCTGCTCAGGGAAATGACCTGGATCCAAGATTGCCAAGATTGCTAGCCAATACCTGTGTTTTATTGAAGTCATCTATAAAAAGGCATGTTCTGAAGGAATACACCAGTGCTTTGGTGCCCCATAAATTAAAAACTTCTTTTCAAAGTTAAACATACAGAAAGGGCCGTTTTCTTCCTCCACCTCGGCCAGCGTCAGGATGCCATGTGTATATGAAGGACAGGTACAGATAGTGAGTCTGTTTCCCAGACTGAGGAAACTAGGGATCAAGACTGATCCCCTTTTCCTAGTGATTCCCCATGGATTTCACCCTCCAGGGACCCCTGCAACTGCCCCAATATGCTGTCACCAGAGTGGCCCTGTACAATAAACCAAAGCTAGTTCTCCTTGGAACATCCCCTAACTTCAAAGCTGTACAGGACCTTAAGCAGTCTCATTTGTCTATGAGAAAACTATCTGGCCAGGATTTTCTCAAGGTCACAAGGAGCCACTAAGCAGGGCCACTGCTCCGAGCTCAACTGGCTGGAAACTAGAGACACACTTTAATCAGAAAAGTAAGCTTCAGGAGAAATGAGCTCATGGCGGCTCTACCTGTGTTTTATGGTTTAGCCAGGAGACTTGTCCCGAGAAGGGAGAGAAACTGAGTCCTCTGGAAGTCTTGGAGGACTCAGGCTGACCTTCAGAGGCAGAAAGGCTCTCAGAATGAAGGGTTGGGGTGGACCTTGGGGCCACTAGATGACCACAGGGAGAGGAGCAGAGAGACCACTTGGTCCCTGGTTGACTGGCTGCTCAAAATCCCCAAAGCCTGCCTTACAGGTGAAAAAAACATGGAGATAGCTTCAGTTTCGCAGGTGGCGCTCTTCCTCTCCTAGCAAAGGTAAGGGGTAAGCCTTCCTTCCTTCCTTCCTTCCTTCCTTCCTTCCTTCCTTCCTTCCT
>JABTXL010009415.1:2780674-2807425 GCA_025134845.1 Neodon shergylaensis
CCTTCCTTCCTTCCTTCCTTCCTTCCTTCCTTCCTTCCTTCCTTCCTTCCTTCCTTCTTTCCTCCCTCCCTCCTCCCTCCCTTCCTCCTCCTCCCCCCTCCCTCCCTTTTTTATTCCTCGAGATAGATTCTCACTATATCACACCAACTGCCCAGGGACTCATTCTGTGGACCACCTGTCTGTGCCTCCCGAGTGCTCGGACTAAAGGCATGTGCCACCACCCACTGCCTGGCTAGGGTAGGTGTTTCTAACAAGGAATCCAAAGCAAGAGGAGCCTACCACCCCATCCCACCCCGACCCCCCATGTGACAGTTGACTGCCATTGGCAGTGGTTCTTGAGAACCACTGGGCTGTGAAAATGACTGAAGTGTTGCTGCTCATGGTTTGGCTTATGCACTTGTTTTGAGGTTGTCAAAGAACAAGGATTTACTGGTGACTGTTAGCTATTAGCACTAAGATTAAAGTGTCGGTAGAAGTCTGCCTAGTGAACCTGACTGCAGTGATGCTCTCTGGCTATTGAAGTGAATGGTGACAAAACACTGAGCTGTATCTAATATTAGTTACTTTTCTCATTGTTATAACCAAATACTTGACAGAAGCAGCTCCAGACAGGAAAGGTTCATTTTTGGCTCATAGTTTCAGAGGGGACAGTCCATCATGGTGCAGAAGGGATGCCGGCTGGAGTAGCTCGTCTTCTGCAGTGGAAGCTTGAGACACGGTGCCTCACATCCTGGTGGACCAGAAGCTCTACAGTGAGAGCCAGGAGCAGGTTTGGCCTTTAAGGCCCATTCCTAGCAACTCACTTTTGCTAGCTGAGCCACAGTCCTGGGTTCCATGAGCTCCCAGACAACACCAGCAGCTGAGAACCAAGTGTTCAATCACATGAGTCTATGGGGGACATTTCACATCCAAATCACAGCAATATGCATTCAACTTAATTTGTACAAGACTAATTTGTACCAATTTGTAGAAATGCAAATACAAAAATTCATGTAAAATGCATATAATGTAATCCACTTCCTGCTGTTTCATGAAGGCTGAAATTTTTGCTTTAATTCTAGAGCAGCGAATTGAAGCTCTGTAATAAATCCTATTGGCAACAAGTGATTCAGTGATTTGCTTTATTTTGTTCTCAAGTGAATCAATAACTCAAAAACTGTTTTCAAGTAATCTGAGTACGGAGTATGTGTGTGTGATATACTTTATATATTCCCTTCAATATTTTAAGAGCTGTCTTTCCCACACCTAATTTATAGTGAAGCTTTTGTATATGTGTTCAATTCAACTTAATGAGTCTTTTCAAAGCACTCAAATTGGTTTTCATAGAAACTATTATTTTTTTTCCTATCAAAGCTCTGAGTTAATTAGCCTCACAATTGTTATAATAAAAGCACAACTGCTTCATGGAAAAGTCTGCCAGATACTATGGGCCTGTAGGCTGAAGTTGGATGTTGCAATGATACAGAACTTTGGGTGACTGTCCAGGTAGTGAGATGTCTCTGTCAATTCTAGAGTTTTGGAAGTTGCTTACAATGCACTTCCTGTTAACTTAGGAATGTTATATCCTTCTTGGGACTTTGATGGATTTGAAGTATAGATAGTTATTATTATAGCTTTCCTTAGTTATTAAAAAGATAAATAGATATAAACATTGTAACTAATTCTTGTTTGATACCTTTTTTTGTTATATGTAATTTTACTATGTTAAAGTTAAAACCTTCCTTTTTAGTTAGACAGAAAAGGGGAGGTGATGTGGAATTCCCCTCTGTGTGCTATAAATATGTTTTATTGCCATTGGTTAATAAAGAAGCTGCTTTTGGCCAATGGCTTAACAGAATATAGCCAGGCTGGAAAAGTGGGTGGAGTCAGAGAGAAGCCATGTAGCCACAGCTGGAGACTGATGCAGGACCTAGATGCAACCTTACTGGTGGGCCACAACCACATGGCAATACACAGATTAATAGAAATGGGTTAATATAAGACATAATAGCTAGCTAGAAATATGCATAAGCTATTGGTCAAACAGTATTACAACTAATATAGTTTCTGAGTGATTATTTTGGGTCTGGGTGGCTGGGAACAAACAAGCAGTCTCTGCCTGCAGGCCCTTGCAATCAAGTGCCCAAATTAGATTAGGAGGCAAAGTGATATTTAGTAAACTCTAAACTATATGTTACTGCATATTAAGAACACTCAAGAGTTCTGAGACAAGAGGTCAGCAAAAATTTCCATCTGTCTACACTTTTGGTTTTCAAACTTGGAAGATAACCAAACTTCCAAATAATCCATTGTAGGAGAGTTTTCCTGTCCTGGAAGCCACTTCCAAATAACTAACACAGAGGCTTAATATTACTTATAAATTCTTGACTGATAGCTCAGGTTTGTTACTTGCTAACTCTTACACTCAAGTTAACCCATATTTCTTATCTATCCTTCGTCATGTGGCTCATGGCTTCTTACCTCATTTTTTATATTTCCTGCTTGCTCCATGGCTGGCTGGTGTCTCCTTACTCTGCCCTTCCTCCTTCCAGAGTCCTCTGTGTCTGGCTGAACCACCTACACTTCCTGTCTGGCTACCAGACTGTCAGCTTTTTATTAGCCAATGAGAATAACACACATCCACTGTGTACAGAAGGATTATTCCACAGCAGCCCATTGCATTGCTTCTGCCCACCAGACTTCAGACTCTGTGGCCTCTGTCTGTTCATCCTTGGCTTTGGTCATTAGCAGGCCCAGCATTCTATCCCCATCTCTGTTGTTCTGACTTTGACTTTGTATTCCAGACCAGGATCTGCATCCCTTTACTTGATGTCCTTGACGAACTTGCTTAAGTAGCCTGGTTCTCAGGTTCCCCTTCCTTCTCTTGTAGAACTTTCAAGATTGGCACTGCCATTACAGCTGTTCTTGAGGGCATTCCCAGCTGCCCAATGAGATCCCTCCTGATGTTGACCACCTAGCTCCTTGTGGTGGCTTGGATAAGAATGGCCTCCATAGGCTCATGTATAGAGTGACACTAAAGAAAGTGTGGCCTTGTTGGAGGAAGTGTGACACTGGAAGTTGGTTTTGAGGTTTCGAAAGCCCACGCCATGCCCAGTCTCTCTCTCTCTCCTAATGGGTCAGGATGTAACTCTCAGCTAACTCTCCATCGCCATGTGTGCCATCATGATCCCTGCGCAATGATAATGGCCTTGGCCTCTGACACTGTGAGCAAGCCCCTAATTAAATGCTTTCTTTTGTAAGAGTGGCCTTGGTCATGGTGTCTCTTCAATAGAACAGTGACTAAGATGCTCCCCAGAATCATTCTTTGCCGTTGACTTTGGGAACTTCTCCTTGCCACTAACTTCTCCTTAATGTCTTTCCCTTTTGTGCTTCTCATTTCAACCATTACCATCGTAGGACTTTTACAGGCCAACTACACTTGGCTGGCCTTGGAAGCTGTGGCTTGGCAGAGGGACAGGAGGAAGGCAGGAGAATGTTAATGTGTTGTATCAGCTTCATTCTCATTGGCTTTTAAATCATGCTCATGTTTTTAGTAAGAACATCCTTTTTTTTTAAAGGATGAGGAGAAATGTGTTACCATATTGATCAGTATACTGGTTGGTTTTTATTGTCAATTTGATGAACTGAGTCATTTGGGAAGGAGGAAACAACTGAGAAAGTGATGATTGGGCCGTCATCCCTAGGCAGGGCCTCCGGGGCTGTACAAGAAATCAAGCTGAGCCAGCCAGAGGGAACGAGCCAGTTCGCCACATTCCTTCAGTCTCTGCCTCTGGACCCTGGACTTTTTTTCTTGCTTCCTTCAGGGATGGACTGTGACCTGGAAGTATACGCTGAAATCAGCTCATCCCTCTTCTAAGTTGCTTTTGGCCACACTGACAGCAAGCAAATTAGAATGTTAGGTATTGATGGAAACGCTAATTTGCTATAGTATAAAAACTTTAAGGGTCAGCCCCCACTCTATCCTATGGAAGGTGCCAATAAAGGTACAGGACTTGTTTCTTGTGGCTGTGACAAGCTGCAGGCAACACAGACTTGGGAACGTTGGCAGGAAGGGAGGGGAGCAGCAGCAAGCAGAAAAGGAGCGAGCATTACACCACAGCTTCTACTTTATCTCAAGTTATGGGAAAAGAAAAACTGCTGGTACCTTCTGGATCTCCGTGAAGGGATAGCTGGTGTCTTCAGAATCCCCGGGAAAGAATAGCTACCACTGTCTCAGGCACATGGTCCTTGGAGAAAGCCAACTTTCACATCATTTGAGGTTATTTCTTTAACTTTAATCTTCATTAGATTATTTTGCCATTTTTACATTTAGACTGTGTGCATTAAACCAAATTAGCATTTCTAAGAGGTTCAGGATCTCACTAGAGATATTTTACAATGCCTCCTCAATTCTGTCTCTGCCAGTGGCAGCCTGGGGTGGACATGTTATGAATGATATGATTTGCCCAACCTGGTTACAAGCGATTGGTTAAAAATGGAAACCTCTTCCTACATTAGCCAATCTACAAGCGTGTCAGTGACTGGGGGCCCACAGTGTGCCTTCAAAAGTTCATCCGTACAAATAGGGGGCTCTGTGGTCAAAGCAAACATGGGAAGAGGTAGGAATGTGTGGTAGACGTCGAAGTAAAACCCTGGAGACATGAAAGTTGGGGCTGAAGAGTCCATGATGGTCTGTCAGCGAGAAAAACTGTGAGGGGACACAGCCTCTGAGGTGAAGCAGGAATGGTGCCAACTGGCGAGAGGCTGAGGTACAGACAGGCAGAGCAGAAAGAGGGCTCTGACACTTTGCACTACACACAGAGGCCTCTGGGAGTCGGGCAGCTGCTATCTCCTATCTGCTGCGCCCGTCTTGGATCAGGTGTGACTTGTCCATAGCCGAATTTGACTCCCCTAAGCCCCTCCTTACTTATGGGGACTTACATTTATTTCAGAATCATCAGAATTTTTATGTCTTGCTCTGGTTTCTCTTTTATTGCTGCTCTCATCTCGTTTTTCATCCCTTTCCCCACTCCTCCTCTCCCCCACTGTTACTCATGGTGTTCACCATGCTCGCTCCTCCGCGGCCTCCGGAGATCCTGCTCTGCCAGTGTGCTGCGGTCCTGGGGGACGAGCCACTTGCCACTTGTCGTCTTCTGTAACCTTCAAGGTTTGCGCCTTCCCAGAGTGCACCGTGCTCTCTCCCAAAGGCCTTTTGGGGGATTCTTCAGTTTGCAGTTTTTCTGAAGAACAGAGTGCACCAGATGTCTGAGGAATACCAGTAGGCTATTAATGCTGTGCTCTTTCTTTTTTTTTTCTCCTTTCTCCCACACACCCCACCCCTTCCTCCTTTGCCAGCAAAAGCTTGCCTTTCAAAGTCCCTTGCTTATTTCAAAATTAGTTTTCATTCCATTAGCTCAAACCGGTTGAGTGGCGGGGGGGGGGGGGACAATGATGAGTCGAGATGTTTATTGTGCTAAATTTCCAGAAAAGTCAACCCCATTTAAAAACTGACCTCAAGTAATGAACAAAATAAAAATCGTGAGATAATTATAAAACAGAAATAGCACTGATTCTAACACTGTCTAGAGAACACCTGAACACAGTATAAACAAACAAAAATGGAAAAATAATTCAGACAGAGCATTTTAAACTTCCAAATTTGGCAGGGAAACAAATGTGGTTAGGAAACCCCATACTGGTCATTTTCTTGAGGAACTGGGCGCTTGGTCCTCTGTCCTGCTTCTGTATGCTATGGGTCATTCACAGCTGACATATTGGAACTCAGGGTCAGGAATTGGCCCGGAAGCATGAGAAAATAAAGTGACCAGTATTTTCAAAATGCCAATCACTTTCTCTTTTGCACGTTTTAAAAAGATTAGAAAAGCATAGAGCAAGTTGGTGTAGAGCAAAGCTTCTCACCAACCTTTTCTCGGCTTTTCCTGACCTTAGAGTAGAGGAAAAGACATTCTTCTCTCACTCCGGGTTTCATTGTGGAATTTTGTTGCCCTTCGGTTAGAGACTTCTGGACATCAGCCAAAACAAGGAATTGGGGAGGCATCTCCTCTAGAGACTCACATAAGAGAAGGGAAAGTAGACAGGCAATATTGAAGGTACAACATTTTGCTTCATTTCAGTGAAAATGATCTGGTGAATTTGTATGTCTCCACCCATCCGCCCACCTACCCATCCACCTATCCGCCCAGATACCCACCTACCCTCCATCCATCCACCCATTAGCCTTTCGTCCATCTATAAAGTTCATACTTTTTATGAGTTATGTTTGCCAAGGGATATATGTTAATATATTTGTTTGAGATGATTTTTACAATAACAAAAAGGCATTTATTTTTTAGAATAATTTATTTATTTGTGTTTTATGCTCATCATCGTTCTGCCTATATGTATGCCTGTATAAGGCTGTCAGATCCTTTGGAACAGGAGTTATAGGCAGTTGTGAGCTGCCATGTGGGTGCTGGAAATCAAACCCGGGTCCTCTGGAAGAGCAGTCAGTGCTCTTAACTGCTGAGTCATCTCTCCAGCCCCTAAAAGGCATTTATGAATGAAAGTGAGTCTGATTTTGCTCCTTGAGAACAGTTTTTTAAAATGATATAATATGATAGATAGTATCTATGAACTGTATTGGCCAAATTCCTCACTGTTTAAAGTTTTAAAACTACTGGAAGCGTTGACGTACAGCAGTGTAAGAATGCTCACTAACTATATTTATTTAAACTGGTGAAAATGGCACAATGACACCAGCTTAAAATGTGTGTGCATAGGTCTAGAGCGTCCCAAACTAATTCGTCACACAGAGGACTCATGACGTACTGCAAGCCAGGAAGCTACAATGACGATCCAAGCAGAGGAGCCTCACACAGCGCTGACGGGCAGAAACCATAAATGTGCATAAACTGTGACGCCACTGTTTAAGGCCCAAACCAGGCAAAACAGGCTGCCGTGGTCAGAATCGGTCAGGTCCTTGCTCCTGAGGAGGCAGTGGCTGAAAACGTGCCGCAGGGTCTGTCTCCGAATCTGGAGGCCATTTAGAAATGGTGCTCACTTGGTGAAAATTAATAATAGCGTGCCTATGATCTGTGTGCATTTTAATAGCAGCTACAAAGAAACTCACGGGGCTGAAGAGAGGGCTCCGCAGCTGAAAGCACTTGCTGCTCCTGCAGAGGACTACAGCTGGCTTCTCAGCAGCAGCTCCTGTGATTCATGAGCATCCCTAACTCCAGGAGATAGAACACTGTCTTCCAGGCATCTTCAGAGACTCACAAACACATAACATCACAGCATGTGCATGCATGCACGTGTGAGTGCATTCACGCGCGCGTACACACACACATACACACACATACACACACCTTAACAACACACAGCAACAATAACCCATAGTGGGCTGGTGTTAAGTCAGTCAAGGCTTGAAAGGATCTCCCAGCTGGTCTGGATAGCTAAACAAGATGTAGAAATACAGATGTCTATCAAATGGGAAGCCATTTTGAATACTGTTGAGGACTTTGTGCTGTCTGTTAGTTCCGTAGTTCCGCTCTTATTGCTTCTGCATGATCTTTCGCAACAGATGCATTCTTCTCCATCTCCTTGCTACACCTCAGGATCCAGATCTCTGGTTGTTTTGCCAAGCTATGAAATGGCACATAATTACCTAGGAGGTCAGAGGCAGGGCCACCCCCATGCTTGCACACACGCATCTTACAGTGGCTCAGCACAGGTTCCCAGTCCCTTCTCCCTCGGTGGGATCCAGCGCAGCCTCCAGGAGCTCACTAGACCTCAGAGACTGACCCAGATCTCTCTCAGGAGGCCTGATTTCTTCAGGACTGAGGAAGTTTCAGTTCCTGACACCCAGTGGTAAGGGGACAAGGCTCCTAGGTGACTTTCCAGATGACTGGCACTGCAGGAAAGAGGAAGAGGCCTCACTGTGGCTCCAGCAGGCAGGTTACAGCCAGGTGTCTGCATGGAGCAACTTCCAGGAGTCCTATGTGCATCCCAAGAGCCCACTAGAGATCGATGCCTGGAAGCCAAGCCCAGCACAATGAGTGGACATGTCCCTGTTCAGGCTCTCTTGGGTGGGTCAGCTAGCCTTGAGAAAACAACAGGGTTCAACGTGACAGTCCCCACATTCTAAAGACTTGAAAGGGAAATCCTTTGGATTGGGTCTGGACTCCTGGGGCTCAGCCTGGCCTGGCCTGAGGCTGCAAGAAGAATAAGAAGTAGGAAAAGCCATGGGGTGTGACTGGCTGCTCAGGTGAAGGTTTCTTGGCTGCAGGGTCTCTCGGTTGCTCCCCCACCCCATCCATTGCTGTGATGACCAATGCCCACCCTCTCCCTATGGCTCCCCCAGCCTCTCTCTCATGACCCACTTGGTATGCTAAGCCTCTGTGCTCCAAAGCTGCAGGATTCCTCCCAGGTGTGCCCACCCATGCCTCTCCTCTGAAGCCTCTGCTTCTCCTCTTGCCAGCTTCCTTCTCTGCCGTGTTTCTCTTGTCTTCCTGGCTCTCCATTTTCCTTATCCTCCCCTCCCCACAGAGTCAGGATGCAGAGGAAGGCCAGCGGAGGGCAAGGACCCTGGAGAGGACTCAGGAGGCAGATGAGTGCTTGCACCCCACTGCCTTTGGTTGAAGGGCGGAGGAGTTTTGTTGGCTGTTGTCTCACTCACGGAGGGAACCCCTGGATTGTGCCAAAGCGTGTATTCGTTGGCTTTCTGTTACTGTGTTGGAATGCCCAAGACTGTTAACTTAGACAGGCGAAAGGTTTAGATGGCTCATAGTTTGGAAGAATCCTCTCCATAATCAGCCTTTGATTGCTTTGTGCTGGTGATAAGGTCGCGAATTATAGTGCCATACAGGGAAGAGCAAAACTGCTCAACAGCCGGAAAGCCAAAGGGCCCCACCGTCCAACTCAGGCGCATGCGCAGTCACCTAACAGACCCTGCTCATTAAGCCGGACCTTCTAAAGTTCTACAAACTCAAGCCTTTAACTCCTGGGCCCTTGTTGGGGAGTTTTCCCAACCTCTACCTTGTAAACCATGGGGGAATGCACAGAACAGAACTCTGTACTGCAAAGGAGACCCTGGTGTGGCCTCTGTTTCTGTGTCCCCCTGTGTCTGTTTGGTCTGTTTGGCACGTTGCTAGCGGCAAGTCAGAGCGCATCCTTGCACTGATTCCTTTCGGCAGCTCCTTGTTGTAGGGCTTAAACGCAGCCCACTTGCTGTGCTGAAATCACTGAAACAAAGAACAACCCCAGGCTGGTTTTCTCTTGCTGCCCACAGGAGGCCCGCTTCATTCCTGGTCCCCACGCAGTGGTGAAGGCAGGCCAAGCATGTGACAACGACACCCAGGGAGAGTAAATCAAAGCAAATCAAGAGATTTCTGGAGTCCTGTCTGGCGGGAAGAGAAATAGAAGTTCAGGGCCAGGCTTCATGGGGCACGCCACTGTCCCAGTGCTTGGGGGCTGAGGCACGAGAAATGTCCAAGGTCAGCCGGGACAGCAGAGACTTTGCATGAAATGAACCAGACAGGAGGCTAGCAGGGGAGGAAGGGAGGGAGAGCCGGGAATGTTCCAGCAAAGAACATTGGGAGGAACTGGAAATTTTCAGGTTCGCCCCACCTCCTTCCCACTTTGTACCTTGTAAATGCCTCTACACTCTACGCCCAAATGGCCATTTTCCTTCTGCTTGACCTGACATCGATTCTTCTTATGTTTTAGAAGCTGACATGTGAGCATGCTCTGATTACCCCCAAACATCGAGGGTGAGTGAGAATAAATATGTCTCTCTCGGAATGATTTACATAGAGATGGGATTTTGTTTTGGAGAAAGGACTGAATATAAATGGAGGTGTCCGTGTGAATCCTCAAAACCCAAGGCACAGGGAATATCAGAGTTATTCTGGACTCCAGGCCGCACTGCAACCCCACTTACTGCCTTCATATGAAATGTATCAATCTCTAGCAGGAAGGAGAAGAAACTATGTAAGTCTTAATTCCTGCGTGGGGTACTTGATGTATATTAATCTAGTTGATTCTGACTATAAATTCCTGAAGGGACATTTTTATTTCTTCTTTAAAGATGTGGAGCCTTGAAGAGACTACACAGAAGCTACAGATCCCCAGCCAGGATCGTGACCCACGCTCTGAAACCACCATTCCCTGGGGACGCATCAAGCCACACCCCTCCCACCCCCCCATTAACACAGCTTTTGGCTCCTTGGTTCCTAATGCAACGCCAGTGGCCTGGTTATTGCAAAACCAGTAAGTGCTCCCTCCAGGAGGAGCGTGCTGATTTCAGAGATGGGAAACTATCAGGGAGTCTTTTGTAGGCCGAGTGTTTGGGCTTCTCAGGAAATAGACTCCAACTGTGAGCCTGGAGATGTCAGATGCCGTCCACTTAGGAATGTATCCTGGACCAGAGGGTAAGAATCCAGGGAAAGTAGGAAAAATCCAGGCTGCGCTGAGGACACAGCAGTTAAGGTGAGGAAAGAGCCTGGGGCAGCTGGCCAGAGGTGAGAAATCCATGCACCTGCCCTGGCCGGCTTTGCCACGGTCTGCCCTGGCCGGCTTTGCCACGGTTGCTTTCATTCTTTGCCACGGTTGCTTTCATTCTCATTGGCATCAAAATGATCTTAACTTCTTTTCTGAATTTGCTAAGAAACTATCATTTTAAGTCTCTCTGTCATTACCCTGATCTTTATTTTCCTTTTCTGTAGAGGCCAGGGTGATCCCCAGAAACCAGCTTCTCCTTTTATGGAGAGCTGCCCACGTCATCCTTTGAACCCTGAACTACCTTGTCTGTCTTCTGTGCTCCTCTGGGATTTCTGCGGATGACTGACAGGAGTCTAAGTACACCAGACACCACCTTCTAGGAGACCTAGAGTGTCCCCAGGATATTTCCTTCCAATCCTTGCTTCCGATTCTATGTAAGATAACATTTCCTCTGCGTGGCATCTTTTGTTATGATCATACTAGTGTTGGATACGTAGGGGTAATACTTTACATTTTCAAGTAATTAAAAATGTTCAAGTTAACTTTAAAAGGTATCTTAGTATTTTCATTTGTTTATGAAAATAACCAGAAACCTGTAAAATTCCAGGGTCAAATAAAACAGTGAAGTCATGAATTAAAAGGCCCAGACCTCACTGCCTAGCTCTTTGATGCAAACTCCTCCATGTTCAAGAGGGTTCTCTTTGCCCATTGCTGTTAAACCAGCCTGAAATAAATGCGTGTCTACTGTGGTTCCTCACATCGTTCCTGGATTTAGGAAGATTATTAGGGATTTCCATTTCATTTCCTTCTGGATGCTTGGGGAAGAGAGAGAGAGAGAGAGAGAGAGAGAGAGAGAGAAGCAAATACAAATACAAGCAAATAGTGTTTAAATCTATCTGTTTGATTGTAGCCATTTGCCCTGAGCTGAAAATTCTCCTTGCTGTGAGTAGTCTTGGAAAGGGACTGTCTTTGCTAAAGGATGTGGCCATGCTTATAGAAACCTCTATGTCCATACTTCAAGAAGACTGAGTGTGGGAACTGGAGACCGGGTAGCCCCTGGTTCCAGTTCAGATCTGTTCCCAGGTATGGAAGATTCTTTTCTACCACAAAGTTCTTCCGTTGATGATACTTTTAAGTATCATCAGCCTTTCCATGTCTGCAGGTTCCACAGATAATGGTTCAACCAACGATGAGTCAAAAGTATTAGAAAAACACATGTCTATATTGAACATACACAGATTTTTGCCTTGAATTTATTTCCTAAACACTGGTTTAAGAACTAACCACTGAGCATTTTATCAGTCAGTATAGAGACGCTTGAAAGCATCGAGGGGGATTGTGTAGCATATAAGGAAATAACACAACACTGTATTGTATTTGTTAGAAGTAACAGGCCGGGCATCATGGGGCTCACTGCAATCCCAGTGTTTGTGGGATGAGGCAGGAGGATTTGTTTCTTTGTTCAAGGTCAGCCTGGTCTACAGAGTGTGACCTTGTATCTTAGGCCATTGGAAGTTCTTTGTGTTTGCCTGGGGCTTCACCCCAGCTCCTGGCCTAAGCTCCCTCCCCTGGGAGCTGCCTCAGTCCAAACTCCACCTTCAAGAAAGCCCACCAAAAGGTGACTCCTCCCCAGGGAGGGTCAAGAAAGCCTGCCATATGGAAACCCCTCCCCAGGGAAGGTTGGGACCACTCCCACAGGCTATTTAAACTGCCCCCCAGAGAATGAACACGTGGTCTCCGGGTTACCCATGGTCTTCCCCTCTTTATGTTTCCCCTGGGCCACCCTGGAGTAAGGCCATATATTAAACATGGGCATCTTTAATTCGGTCTGATTTAGTCTGATTGGGATTTTTCATGTTAGGGGAGAGGCTTGTTTTAAGAAAATACTTAACATTTGGAAGTTCTACCGGGGCGGGGAGGGGGGATGTTTTCCCGTGGGCCCAGGGCCACCCTTCTCGCACATGCTCTCCGCCAGGCTAAGATCAGCTTCATCTAGGTGAGTTCTCCTTTTTAAGTACATGCCTCTAGGGTCCAGAAACCAATTTGCGGGCTTCTCTGTGGGAGTCACAATCATGCCGAATGCCTGATTCAAGTGGCAAGCCAGGCCCCACTGAGGTGAGACTGAGGGGACAGGAATGTCTGCCACTCATTTCTCCTGCCCCTACTCCCATTCCCCACTCCCCTCCCTACTTCTCTATAATGGATCTGATCCATCTTCCGACCTTTCACCTTTGTCTTTGTTCTCTCTTGGAGCATCTGCTAATCTGGTCCTTAATAGGGCCACCTGTGTCCTTCCCTGGCTTCTACTGCCTACCTACCCTGGGATTTTTAAGTTGGTCAGCTGACACAGGTTCCTAAAAGTGTTTTGTCTCTCTGTTAGAATAATGTGACCACAGTATGCTTGTTTTATATGAGTGTGTTTCCACAGTATGCTTGTTTTTATATGCGTGTGTTTCACAGAGTACTTTATGTCTCTGTGAGTATGTGTGTTTAATTTCACAGTATGCTTGTTTTATTTGTCTGTGTGTATGTGTGTGTTTTAAGATCTGTAAAACTTATAACTCCAGATTACAACAGCTCTGGAAAGATACAAACACATGGGTAACCTCCATTTTGACCCCACCACCATCTTGGGTAAGAGTACCCACATATGCTAGTATTCTTTGACTTATTAAAATATTCCTTTTAATCGTCTTACATGTACTAGCATTGGTAAGCTGTAACTAATTGGGTAAAATACATGTCTAAATTTAGCTTGTATGTCTAGTTTAAATATAACAAGTAATGGTACCCAATTGTCAAGTGTCTTTACAGATCTGAGAGTATGGCATTTAACAAAAGAGCTTCTAACAGAGACATGCCAGCTCCCACAGCATCCTATAGCTCCACCAAGAAGATATATGGTTGCAAAAGACCTTCCGCCTCAAGTCTTGCCTTTGGGTTTGGCAAAGTCACCTGCACAGCAAAAAGCAGCCTTCCACCTCTTCAGCTTCCTGGATACTACCGAGGGAATCGATCTCCTCATCCTGCCATGACAGGTAGACTAAATCTGCCCCCCGACTCCACCCAGGAAAATCTTTGGGCCTCTTGTACTCAGCAGCTAAAGGCAAGCACTGTTTCTAGGCTGGTGTTCTCCAAAGGTTAAGGAAAGACTTGGAATTGTCTGTGTAGCTAAAAAAGCTGTCTCGTTTCTGCTCATTTATCCTTCCCAGATCTGTTTAATGGCATTTGATGACTTAAGGTACTGGTAGCTCATTACTTCATTTGTTAAGTTTCCTACTAAAATACAGACAGGTGCGCCTCTTTAACAGGCTTCATAGTCCAGGACTAACAGGTTTTAGGTGTATCTTCAGAGGCTCAGAATTTCCAATTCCCTTTAATTGTCTTCTAAAATGTTCATACCTTTTAACCTAAAGCAATAGCCGTTTGCTATGACACCAAGATGTAAATCTGTTCCAGTTGTCTTACAGATACCTACAGGTTCTGGGAAAAAGTACTGCTGCTGTATCAAAAATCAGGTCTGGTAAAAACTAACAGTCTCCAGAGCCTATTTTAACCTCACCCTCTTTCAACCATATTTTACAGGTCACTTCTGCTGTCTGAGCCAAGACCAGCTTACAAAGGGCCCTTCAGACAATGCCAACACCTGCACCAGCTCCTGGGTCTTCACCATTGGTACCAACCCTTCTGGCTCAAGGATACCTACCAATTAAAATCTGGTTTTATTCCCAATTATACACCTGAGCCTCACCTGTACAACCAGGGCACTTCTCTGTCCCATTCTTTCTGGCAGTTCATGACTCTTCCATGACTAGCCCCATTCATAGAGCCAATAATAACAATATATTTTTATCCTAGCCATTTGCCTTCTCATCTCCCTCTAGGAACAGCTGCCTGAGCTCTCCAGGATGACAGTAAACCAGGTGCTGCTCCAGTCACACCTCGTGAGCCCAGCAACTCCCAGCTCTCCCCTCCCCCACATTGCCCCATGCCTGCAGGAAGCAGCCAGACTTGAGCCAGCACCTCTTTACCCAACGAGTCTAAAATGTTTGGTTGAGGGGATTCACCTTAGCTTGCTGGCACCCCTTTATCCAAAAAGTCTGGAATGTTTGGTCGGAAGCATCACCTCAGCTCCCAAACACCCCTTTATACAAAAAGTTTGGATTGCTTGCTTGGGGGCTTCACCCCAGCTCCTGGCATAAGCTCCCTCCCCTTGGAGTTGCATCAGTCCAAAGTCCACCTTCAAGAAAGCACACCACGAGCCAGGCAGTGGTGACGCACGCCTTTAATCCCAGCACTCGGGAGGCAGAGGCAGGCGGATCTCTGGGAGTTCGAGGCCAGCCTGGTCTACAAGAGCTAGTTCTGGGACAGGCACCAAAGCTACAGAGAAACCCTGTCTCGAAAAACAAACAAACAAACAAAAAAAAAAAGAAAGCCCACCAAACAGTGACTTTTATTATTGCCAAGATACTATTTAAACTGCCCCCCAGAGAAGGAACACGTGGTCTTAAGGTTACCCATGGTCTTCCTCTCTTTATGTTTCCCCGGGGCCACCCGGGAATAAGGCCATCTACTAAACATGGGCATCTTTAATTCAGGCTGATTTGATCTGATTGGGATTATTTACGCCAGCAGAGAGGCTCATCTTAAGAAAATACCTAACACTTTGTATTGTTTTTTAATGGTGGAAAAAAATAGAATATACAGAAGGGTTACTATTCTAATGAATTCTGTACCTATTATCAAATCTCAACAGTTTCATGTAAGGGACTTGAGCAATGGTGGATCTTGGTATCCAGCAGGACCAATTCTACGACTCTTTGTGGATTTCTTCATGGACTGTGACATAGGCATATTGTCTTTATATCAGATTTTCTAACTCATCTTTCAGTTTTCCAATATTCCAAGTTCTCTTTTCTTTGATGTGTCATTAAAACGTTCCTGGAAACAGCTTATACATCTCATTATTGCCAAGATAATCATCCCACTAGATCTTCCTGGTTTCTGCACAGTGATTGGCCGATAGCTGTTCACGTGATGTGTAATTGACTACACTTTAAGAGCTGAAGCAACTGCTTGTGATGGCCACAAAGCAGCACTGGACACGTAGTAAGAACCAATGACAGGCAGTTGCTTCTTTTGTCCCTCTACCACAGCAGGCTCACTTGGTACCAGCCAGTTCTTTAAAACTTAACCAAGACTTGAACAAAGAAAGCACACAGAGAATGATGCCTCCACCAAGGCTTCTTGGCTACTTTAAAGGACTCTGCATCATTCAGGGTTCACAGTCCTGTAACAGAACACTCTGGACAGACTGTTTGAGCATTGATGCTGGCAGTTGACACTTGAGGTGGAGAGTGGAAATTGGATGCCGCATTCACAACTGAGGAAAGCAAGGGCAAGAAGTTTGAGGCTAATGGGTGTTGGAGTTAGGTCAAGAGTTAAAGCTGGTGCATAAACAGCTCCGTCTCTGCAGTGCAGTGTGATGGGAGGCGGGCTCTGAGAATGTTTGGCGTACATGTAGTATGCTGGCCATCGGACTCCATGGCAAGACTTACAGAAGCCCGGCGCTCTCCTGGACTCAGCCCCGCCTGCCACGTTCTTCCTTTTGTCCCCGGAGCATTGGGCCATAGGTGCTGAATTCCATCTGGAAGGGTGAGTGTGTGCTATCCAGGGGCGGTCTGTCCCAGGGGAGAGCACAACTCCCCTCCCCCAGCTCCTTCTGCAGGGCCTTCTTTCTTACTCACGACCCAGCCCCTCAGCACCCTCCCCCCAACCCGGCCCTGCTGTAAGGGAGGACCAGTGCTCAAGATCAGTTTTAAGCTCCTATGCTGCCTTCATCTCAATAGCCTGCCTGCAGCTAGCAAGGCAGGCCCTTTGTTTACGAGCTACCCAAGCAGCAGGGAGACCCAATCCAGGCACCAGGAGAGACATCATTGGGGCATTAAGAGAGCCATCACTGGGGAGTGACATCACTGAGAAGGTACATCAGTGGGCAAGGAGACCCGATCCTGTTAAAGAAGACCCATAGGGGAGCATTCGGAGGAAGAGATGGGCAGGCGCCAATGCAAGAATTCACCCTGCAATCTGAAGAACAACATGAAACCACCAGAACCCAGCGACCTCACAACAGGAGCACAGGAACACCTTAACCAAGAAGAAGCAGAAAAATTTGACTTTATGAAAGTGATTGACGCCCTTAAACAGCATGTAAAAAATGCCCTTGTAGAAATGGATGAGAAGTATAACAGAAAGTTTGAAGAATTGAATAAATCAGTGAATGATACCCTAGGAAACCAAGGAAAAACAATCAAACAGATAATGGAAACAGTTCAAGACTTGAAAACTGAAATGGAGGCAAAGAAGAAAACACAAACAGAGGACCGGCTGGACATGGAAAACTTAGGTAAACGAATAGAGACTACAGAAACAAGCATAACCGGCAGAATACAAGAGATAGAAGAAAGAATCTCAGATGCTGAAGATAACATAGAGAAAATAAACACACTGATCAAAGAAAACAGCAAGTCCAACAAGTTCTCATCGCAAAACATTCAGGAAATATGGGACAAAATAAAAAGACCAAACCTAAGAATAATTGGAGTAGAAGAAGGTGAAGAAGTGCAACTCAACGGTCCAGAAAATATATTTAATAAAATTATAGAAGAAAACTTTCCCAACCTAAAGAAGGATGTACCTATGAAGGTTCAAGAAGCATACAGAACACCAAATAGGCTGGATCAAAAAAAAACATCCCCTCGCCATATAATAATCAAAACACAAAGCATTCAGAATAAGGAAAGAATATTAAGAGCCGCAAAGGAAAAAGGCCAAGTCACTTATAAAGGCAAACCTATCAGACTTACACCAGACTTCTCTAGGGAAACCATGAAAGCCAGAAGGTCCTGGATAGATGTACTACAAAAGCTAAGAGACCATGGATGCAAGCCCAGACTACTATACCCAGCCAAGCTTTCGTTCACTATAAATGGAGAAAACAAAATTTTCCAGGATAAAAACAAATTTAAACAATACGTAGCCACAAATCCAGCTTTACAGAAAGTAATGGAAGGAAAATCACTAACCAAGGAGTCCAACAATGACCACAATAACTCAGACATCTAGAGACCCTTCACCAGCGCAACTCAAGGAAGGGAAACACACAAACTCTACTACTAAAAAAGTGACCGGAGTTAGCAACCACTGGTCATTAATATCACTTAATGTCAATGGGCTCAACTCACCTATAAAAAGGCACAGGCTAAAAGATTGGATAAGAAAACAGGATCCAACATTCTGCTGTTTACAAGAAACACACCTCAACCACAAAGACAGGCACCTACTCAGAGTAAAGGGCTGGGAAAAGGCTTATCAAGCAAATGGACCTAAGAAACAAGCAGGTGTGGCCATACTAATTTCTAACAAAGTTGACTTCAAACTTAAATCAATCAGAAGAGATGGAGAGGGACATTTTATACTCATAACAGGAACAATTCATCAGGATGAAGTCTCAATCCTAAATATCTATGCCCCTAATTTAAAAGCACCCACGTACGTAAAAGAAACATTACTAAAACTCAAAGCAGCCATCAAACCGCACACACTAATAGTAGGAGACTTCAACACTCCTCTCTCACCATTGGACAGGTCAATCAGACAGAAACCTAACAGAGAAATTAGAGAATTAAAGGAGGTAATGAATCAATTGGACTTAACAGACATCTATAGAATATTCCACCCAAATAGGAAAGAATATACCTTCTTCTCTGCAGCTCATGGAACCTTCTCAAAAATTGACCACATACTCAGTAACAAAGCAAACTTCCACAGTTACAAAAAAATATTAGTAACCACATGTGTCTTATCAGATCACCATGGATTAAAATTAGAATTCAACAACAATGCTACCCTCAGAAAGCCTACAAACTCATGGAAACTGAATAGCCAACTACTGAACCACACCTGGATCAAGGAGGAAATAAAGAGAGAAATTAAAGTCTTCCTTGAATTCAATGAAAATAAAGAAACAACATACTCAAACTTATGGGACACTATGAAAGCAGTCCTGAGAGGAAAGTTCATAGCACTAAGTGCCCACTTAAAGAAAACAGAGAAAGCACACATTGGAGACTTAACAGCCCACCTGAAAGCTCTAGAAAAAAAAGAAGCAGACTCACCTAGGAGGAGAAGACTGGAAATAATCAAACTGAGGGCTGAAATCAACAAAATAGAAACACAGAAAACAATCCAAAGAATCAATGAAACAAAAAGCTGGTTCCTGGAGAAAATCAACAAGATTGATAAACCCCTATCCAAACTAATTAAACGGCAGAGAGAGAATATGCAAATTAATAAGATCAGAAATGAAAAGGGGGACATAACCACAGACACAGAAGAAATTCAGAGAATCATTAGATCTTACTACAAAAGCCTGTATGCCACAAAAATGGAAAATGTAAAAGAAATGGACACTTTTTTAGATAAATACCATATACCAAAGTTAAAGCAGGACCAGGTGAACAATCTAAATAGACCTGTTAGTCGCGAAGAATTAGAATCTGTTATTAAAAACCTCCCTACCAAAAAGAGCCCAGGACCAGATGGCTTCAATGCGGAATTCTACCAGAACTTCCAGGAAGACCTAATACCGATACTCCTTAATATATTTCACAATATAGAAACAGAAGAGTCATTGCCAAATTCCTTTTATGAAGCTACAGTTACTCTGATACCAAAACCACACAAAGACTCTACCAGGAAAGAGAATTACAGGCCAATCTCACTCATGAACATTGACGCAAAAATCCTCAACAAAATACTGGCAAACCGAATCCAAGAACACATTAGAAAAATTATCCATTATGATCAAGTAGGCTTTATCCCAGAGATGCAGGGCTGGTTCAACATACGAAAATCTATCAATGTAATTCATCATATAAATAATCTGAAAGAAAAAAACCATATGATCATTTCATTAGATGCTGAAAAAGCATTTGACAAAATTCAACATCCCTTTATGATAAAGGTCTTGGAGAGATTAGGGATACAAGGGTCATACCTAAATATAATAAAAGCTATTTACAGCAAGCCGACAGCTAACATCAAATTAAACGGAGAGAAACTCAAAGCCATCCCACTAAACTCAGGAACACGACAAGGCTGTCCACTCTCGCCATATCTCTTCAATATAGTGCTTGAAGTTCTAGCAATAGCAATAAGACAACATAAGGGGATCAAGGGGATTCGAATTGGAAAAGAAGAAGTTAAACTTTCGTTATTTGCAGATGATATGATAGTGTACATAAGCGACCCCCAAAACTCCACCAAAGAACTCCTACAGCTGATAAACACCTTTAGTAATGTGGCAGGATACAAGATCAACTCCAAAAAATCAGTCACCCTCTTATACACAAAGGATATGGAAGCAGAGAGGGAAATCAGAGAAACTTCACCTTTCACGATAGCCACAAACAGCATAAAATATCTTGGGGTAACTCTAACCAAGGAAGTGAAAGATCTATTTGACAAGAACTTTAAGGCATTGAAGAAAGAAATTGAAGAGAATACCAGAAAATGGAAGGACGTCCCTTGCTCTTGGATTGGGAGGATCAACACAGTAAAAATGGCAATTCTACCAAAGGCAATTTATAGATTCAATGCAATCCCCATCAAGATCCCAGCAAAATTCTTCACAGATCTTGAAAGGACAATAATCAACTTTATATGGAAAAACAAAAAACCCAGGATAGCCAAAACAATCCTATACAATAAAGGATCTTCTGGAGGCATTACCATCCCTGACTTCAAACTCTATTACAGAGCTACAGTAATGAAAACAGTGTGGTACTGGCATAAAAACAGAGAAGTCGATCAATGGAATCGCATAGAAGACACAAATTTTAACCCACAAACCTATGATCACCTCATTTTCGATAAAGGAGCTAAAAGTATACAATGGAGGAAAGAAAGCATCTTCAACAAATGGTGCTGGCACAACTGGATATCAACCTGTAGAAGAATGAAAATAGACCCATATCTATCACCTTGCACAAAACTCAAGTCCAAATGGATCAAAGACCTCAATATTAGTCCGAACGCACTGAACCTGATAGAAGAGAAAGTGGGAAGCACCCTACAACAAATGGGCACAGGAGATCGCTTTCTATGTATAACCCCAGCAGCACAGACATTAAGGGCAGCAAATGGGACCTACTAAAACTGAGAAGCTTCTGTAAAGCAAAGGACACTGTCACTAAGACAAAAAGGCAACCTACTGACTGGGAGAAGATCTTCACCAACCCTGCAACAGACAAAGGTCTGATCTCCAAAATTTATAGAGAACTCAAGAAACTAGACTTCAAAATGCTAATTAACCCAATTAAAAAATGGGGCACTGAACTGAACAGAGAATTCTCAACAGAAGAAGTTCAAATGGCCAAAAGACACTTAAGGTCATGCTCAACCTCCTTAGCGATTAGGGAGATGCAAATCAAAACAACTTTGAGATATCATCTTACACCTGTCAGAATGGCTAAAATCAAAAACACCAATGATAGCCTTTGCTGGAGAGGCTGTGGAGGAAGGGGTACCCTCATCCATTGCTGGTGGGAATGTAATCTTGTGCAACCACTTTGGAAATCAGTGTTTCAGTTTCTCAGGAAATTCGGGATCAACCTACCCCTGGACCCAGCAATACCACTCTTGGGGATATACCCAAGAGATGCCCTATCACATGACAAAAGCATTTGTTCAACTATGTTCATAGCAGTATTATTTGTAATAGCCAGAACCTGGAAACAACCTAGATGCCCTTCAATGGAAGAATGGATGAAGAAAGTGTGGAATATATACACATTAGAGTACTACGCTGCGGTAAAAAACAATGACTTCTCGAATTTTGCATGCAAATGGATGGAAATAGAAAACACTATCCTGAGTGAGGTAACCCAGGCCCAAAAAGATGAACATGGGATGTACTCACTCATAATTGGTTTCTAGCCATAAATAATGGTCACGGAGTATATAATTGGTGAACCTAAAGAAGCTAAATAAGAAGGCGAACTCAAGGAAAAACATATAATTATCCTCTTGGCTATGGGAAGTAGACAAAATTGCCGGGTAGAAAATTTGGGATCTTGGGGGTGGGGTGGGATGGGATTATCGGGGGATGGGGAGAGAAAAGTGAGAAGGGGAGGAGGAGGGAAACTTGGGGAAACAGGATGATTGGGATAAAGGAAGGTTGGATAGGGGAGCACGGAAGCACAATTCTTAGTTAAGGGAGCCACCTTAGGGTTGGCAAGAGTCTTGAACCTAGAGTGGCTCCCAGGAGCCCAAGGCGAGGTCCCCAGTTAGTTCCTTGGGCAGCTGAGGATAGGGAACCTAATATGACCCTATCCTATAGCAATGCTGACGAATATCTTGCATATCACCATAGAACCTTCATCTGGGAATGGATGGAGATAGTCACAGAGACCCACACTGGAGCACCGGACTGAGCTCCCAAGTTCCCATTGAGGAGCGGAAGGAAGGAGAACATGAGCAAGGAAGTCAGGACCACGAGGGGGGCACCCAACCACTGAGACAGTGTGGCTGATCTATTGGGAGCTCACCAAGGCCAGATGGAATGAGGCGGAAGAAGCATGGGATAAAACCGGACTCTCTGTTCATGGCGAACAATGGGGGCTGATGAGAAGCCAAGGACAATGGTCCTGGGTTTTGATCCTACTTCAAGTTCTGGCTTTGTGGGAGCCTAGCCAGTTTGGATGTTCACCTTCCTAGACATGGACGGAGGGGGGAGCACCTTGGATTTTCCACAGGGCAGGGAACCCTGACTGCTCCTTGGACTGGAGAGGGAGGGAGAGAGGAGTGGGGGGAGGGGGAGAAGGGTGGAAGGAGGGGGAGGGAAATGGGAGGCGGGGAGGAGGGGGAAACGTTTTTTTTTCTCAATAAAAAATTAATAAAAAAAAAAAGACTTACAGAAGCCCTTCGAGGTGGCACTGTAAGCACTGGTGGCCAACAGCACACCACAGGCTCTGGAGAGAACTCATGGCAAACGCCCAATGACCCACACACAACCATACTAAGGTTCAGGCCATCAACAGGGACACTTAGGGTACAAACCACTTCCAGTCCCCACATGGGTGCAGCTTTGTACTTAAGTCTATGAACTATTTTGAGGTAATTTTTGGGATAATGGTCAAGATTCATTTTTGCCTACTGAACTCGACTGTTTTAAAAGTCATTTGCTAAATAGAGTAACTTTCCTCACACTGAACTATGACACTTAAAAAAAATCTACTTATCGTTGATTCAGAATGAGGCCGATTTCTGAACTCTCCGTTAGGTTTGTATGCCTGCTGTTTCCTGGTTTAGCTCTTCCATACACAGAGAATAATTAGCGCGGGTCCTTTTACTGTGCACCTCCCTAATCGCTTTGATTTCTGTAGGTTCTTTGCATTTCCAGTAAATAATGACAAACTGCTCAGTTTGAGGAGAATTCACCTCACATCCAGTTTGGGGTATGCATAATATTGCATTATTTAAATCTTCCTTAATTTTTCTTCACAGTCTGTTTTAGATCTTGGGGTATACAGGTATCATATATGCTGTATTAAGTTGATCAAAATGTATTTCATGATTTAGAGATCAGTATAAGCTGAATAATAATTATTATTGCTAATGCAATTATGAGACTGAATGATAATATTTCAGAATCACTTTTAAAAATTTTACTATCCTATTTTCTTTTACTTTGTAAAATAAACATGATTTTTGTTTTTAAAGCATGTGGTCTTGCTAAATACACATGAATTTATAGAATTTTTAGCATTTTTCTATTTCCTATATGCATAACTGTTCACTATAAATATCTTTTTTGTATGTGTGCATTAGTTTGTACATTTTATTGCTCACTATTATTCCATCCCACTAATGTGCCTCTCTAAAATATTCCTTCTTTAAAAGCTCTTTCTTTAAAAATATTTTTTAATGTAGGACTCAGCCAACCATGATAAGCAGCAGACCACCCAAAGGAAGTTCTTAACTTCTAACCATTATCACCTGCCAGTGTAGGACCCAGCCATGATAAGCTTAATGGAGGCCTGAGTCTCAGTAGTTTACCCTGAAGCAATACCTGGTTGCAGGAAGAACCACATACTGAGATTACCCAGGTACTGCCCAAGAACAGACCATCCAAAGGAAATGCCTAACGTTCCAGCCATTGTAGATAGGATCATCTGCCCGGACTCCCCTAGACAAATGTCAGCCAATCAGGGGTCCTGATCCTGAACCTTAGAAACCCCTCACCCCGATCTTTACTACTATAAAAACCCAACTCTAACTGAGCTCGGGGCTCTCCCATCACTCCAATATGTTGTACACAAGGAGAGACCGAGTTTGCAAACTTGTATAAAACAAAGGGACTCAGACTCCTTGTTGGTTTCTGGGCATAACAGTATTTGATAAGAAAAATTGGGTTACTGTATGTTTTGAGCTATAAAGCCACCACGAGCATTTGTTGACATTGCTTATGCAGACATGAGCTTTGGCAAATCCCAGCAGGTGAAACGGCTGGCTCCTGTCAATCACAGATGAACGCTCGCTTTTGTAGGTAAACGGCGAACTATTTCCTCACCGCAGTTGTGGAATTTCACGTTGCCACTGGCAGAAAACTGGCAAGTCAGTAGAGCCAGTCTTTATTTGTCGTCTGCCACGCTCACTTCCGCCTTTGAAGCGTTCCATCCTATAGACGACCTCTCCTGCTCTGGCCACCTGGTCCCCTCCCGGGAGCTTCAGCACACAAAGCCATTTCCTGTCTCACAGCATCCTTGCCGCTGCTTCCTCTCCCTTGAAGAAGCCCTGGCTTTCTTGTTCACCTTGGGTTGTAGGTCACATCCTAGAAGCCTGAGCATGCTACTTAGGCACTGCTTGCCCCTGCTTCGTTATGTTATACTGTTTCCTTTTTCTTTGTAGCATCCCCGCCCCCTGCCCAGCCACTGCTGTAATTATGTATTTGTTTTCATCTATTTCCTTGGCTGAGGAGTCAGCTGAATGAAAGTTTTCCCACAACATCCTGAAAATAACTCACGCTGGAACTTCAGTCCTTGAACCCTTTATTTACAACTCGTTTTCTTACCATTAGTGTTTTTTAAGCATTCTTATTTGAGAAATACAAGGCAAATTTGTAGGCAGATCCAACTCTGTTGAGCAGACTGACTTGGACAATTGTCATTACAATAGACTGAAAAAATACGTTCTCATGAGCCCACCCGAGAAAGCTGCCGTTGAATCTGCCATCAAATCATTGAGCATTCCAATTGTCCTTGTGGGACGCCTGAATCTTTTATGAATGCTATACAGTTTTTTTTAAATATTTATTTATTTTATTATGTTATATACTGTCTGTGTGTATATCTGCAGGCCAGAAGAGGGCACCAGACCTCATTACAGATGATTGTGAGCCACCATGTGGTTGCTGGGAATTGAACTCAGGACCTTTGGAAGAGCAGGCAATGCTCTTAACCGCTGAGCCATGTCTCCAGCCCAATGCTATACAGTTTTATAGGAAGGACCAGCATTGCACTTCTCCTAAGTGCATTTAATAAGATTTTATTCTGGGTGCACAAACTGTATAAAAAGTGAGGGCGTGCCGGGCAGTGGTGGCGCGCGCCTTTAATCCCAGCACTCGGGAGGCAGAGGCAGGCGGATCTCTGTGAATTCGAGGCCAGCCTGGTCTACAAGAGCTAGTTCCAGGACAGGCTCCAAATCTACAGAGAAACCCTGTCTCAAAAATCAAAAAAAAAAAAAGTATTTCTTTCCTTCTTTCTTAAAAAAGAAAGACAAAAACAAAAAAAAAACCACTTTTATTGATTCTTTGTGGATTTCTCATCATACAATCCGATCCCACCTATCTCTCCACCCGCCCCCTGAATCTATCCTCCGCCCTTGCAACCTTCCACCCCAAAGAAAAATCAACCAAACCAAATCAAACAAAGCAGTGGTTTGACTGGAGTCTCCAGTTGCTCCCTTTCCAGACCCTGCCCCCTCAGAAAGACCGCCAAAAGTCCAGGCTCCTTCCCCAAAGCTCAAGAGCTCACCGACAGGGTATTAAAGTCTCTGTCCTCTAGATTGGCAATGTGATTTCTCCTGCACCCCCCCTCCCGTCCTCCCCCCTCTTCTTCGCCGCTGCCTCACCTCTGGGGTCTGGAAAGTCACCTGAGAGTTCTTTGAAGCCTATTATCGGGGCACAAAAACCTATCATCTTGGTGCCAAGCCCAGGTAGAGTTGAGCATTCCCCTCGGGTCACCCCACCACGTGAGAAGCCTCTCTTACTTTTACCTGGCGCTCCAACAGATCAATCAGCTCATGGGCTCCCGTACCTCTTCCGAATCTTTGACCCACTTGACCCATTCCAGGTCAAAGACTTCTGGGGCACCTGCCATGCCGATGCAGTGCCACACGACCCCGGCCCGTTTCCGGAGCAGGAACTGGCCCTGCTTTATGGGGCCCTTGGTGCAGGAGATATTCTGCAAAGAGGCAGTCCCCACAAGGCTCTCGGCCCTAGCCTGTACTCTTGGACACATTGCTATAGCCTTCCGTCTCCGGCAAAAGACTTATAGACGGGTACTTAAGGGTCAAAGCCCGATCCTCAGTCACCCCTGGCGTGTCTGTTACAAAATTTATTCAAATTGGGGCTGTCACACACCATATGATGGTTTGAACTCCCTCATCCTGGGTTTTTGGGCCCTACACTCTTGCCCCTACCCTTCCCCATTTCCTTATAAACCTCTTTCACTAACTCTGCTGTGACATACCTTGGCAGTGTCCACCAAAGGATGCCCATTTTGCCTTCATTCACCTGGCTTTCCTGGCGTCTGGTCTGGCCACGCTGGGATTCTTCCGGAAACAGATCCGTTCTTTCTGTTTCTGCCTGTTCTCCCGCCGTACCGTGTTGGATTTCTACCCGTCTGCTCCACCTGTAACAAATCCATTCTCTTTGTTTGTTCCTGTCTGCTCCCCTACTCTAAACTGCGTAAACAATGTGCCAGTCAGAGCCGGAGAGACTGGCTGCTGCGTGCCCAGCACATGCCTACTCGCGCCCCTCTCCAGCAGCCTGGGAGAGCCCTAGCCTGTGTTCTCCACATGGCTCTGGCTCCTTTGGCCTATAGACCCACATTCGAAAGTCCCTAAGGCTCTACTTCATCACTCCAATAAATAAATAAATAAATAAATAAATAAATAAATAAATAAATAAATAAATAAATAAATAAATAA
>JABTXL010009415.1:2809572-2829445 GCA_025134845.1 Neodon shergylaensis
GCACACGCCTCCACATATACACTACGGCATGCACACGCCTCCACATAGCACCAAAAGCAATAACAATGACAACACAGTCACCACCACCACAACCAAAACAGAGCTACCACATAACACAGCTCTTCCATTCTTGTTAAGATACCCAAAAGACTCGCTAATCTACTATAGCAATGGTTCTCAACCTGTGGGTCACAGTCCCTTTGAGTCCTGCATATCGGATATTAATATTATGATTCATAAAAGTAGCAAAATTACAGTTGTGAAGTAGCAATGAAATAACTTTACAGTTGGGGTCAGCACCCCATGAGGGGCTGTATTAAAGGGTGGCAGTTAGGATGGTTGAGATTCACTTTGCTCCAGGGTACCTGCACATCCATACTCACTGCTCTTCTCACCAGCACTGGGGAGTAGACTCAACCTAGATATCCACCAACAGAGAGTGGAAATGTGCTACACATGCACAATGGAATCTTATTCCTCTGTAAAGGAAAATAAAGTCATTTAATCTCCGGGAAAGGGATAGAGATGGGAAATAGTGTTACTGGATCATATAGCTGAGGCCCTTAAAGACAAATGCTGCATGTCCTTTCTCGAATGTAGAGCCTGCCTTTGAACTTTTAGATTTATATGTTTAACTTGGAGTAGCTGTAGAGGTGAGGAAGCCAGAAAGAAGCCATGGAGGGGGGCAGAGTCAGGGAGAGGGGATAGAGCACTATGATGCGAAAGGAGAGGAGAGTGGTTTTGGAGATGCAAAAATTTAAATGGGGATGAAGCAAAGGATGAGAGAGACGAGGAGGTAGAGCGGGAAAGCCAATCAAAAATAAAGATATTTGGAACCTTACTTGATAAGCTATTTAAAAATAGGAGAAGAAGAGGAGGAGGAGGAAGAGGAAGAGAGCTTGAAGGGAGGTAAACCTTGCATAAGCAGATAATACTGTTCCCAAAAGTCATGTTATTAAATCCCAGCGCTCTGTGTGGGTCCTCCCAAAGACCCCCAAACCACACAGGCTGTCGCTATTGTCCTTGATTAAACACTAGACCTAGATGATAATAGTCTGTTGCTGAAGACATGACACATTTTGACGGCAGGACATAGAGAAATCAAGCTGCAGCTGAGCCGGAAGCTTCCTCCCTGCTGTGCTAGCTTCCGTAGTGCTAGGGGATGCTATGTAAGCTGTTGAGGGAGTAAAGTTATCCACAGTTCACCCAGATGTGAACCCCTGAAACTACGATATCAATCTGCCAGGAAAGATGAACCCCCGGTGCAACAGTGGCATGACTGTTGTGGGGTGAACAATTCCTGATTCGATCTGAGGTCCACTTCACAGAGGGGATTTGTGCCTGGTACTCTAAACCTGGTCAAAAACCCAGCGGGGAAGTCATAGGCCCTAGGAGGGCCTATCCTACTGTTGCTTCCCTAAAATACATTGTATAAAATTTCCTTCTAAATATTTATGTTCATAGCTATGTTAGTGCGCTTGGTTAGAGAAGCTTGTGTTTGCAGTGGGTGACAGTTAATTGATGAGAATAAGTGACCACTGACTGTTTAGCCTTAAATAGGACTGTAATCAGAGTTTTTTCATCAGGACCGCTTGGTCAACTCTGTCCTGCTAGCTGCTCCCAAATAACCACACAGAGACCTAATATTAATTACAAATGCTCAGACAGTAGCTTAGGCTTGTTACTAACTAGCTCTTACAACTTAAATGAAGGATAGTTTTATTTATGTTCTACCCTGTGGCTCGGTTCCTTATCTCAGTATGGCATGTTCATCTCTTGCTTCCTCTACCTCTCACTTGCGATTCCTGAGACTCCACCCTTCTTCTTCCCAGTGTTCTCGCTGACCCAAAAATTCTGCCTAGCCATTGGTCAATCAGCTCTTCACTAACCAATGAGAGTAGTACATATTTAGTGTACAAAAAGATTGTTCCGCAGCATAAGACATCTGTATTGCCTCCTAAAAGACCCAGAGACCGTTGTGGGAGAGGGGTGGAAAGAATGTGAGGACCAGAGGATGGGAAATAGTGTTTTGAAATACTATTCTGTGGATCTGACAGGGTTGTTATAGACTTGCATTAAATAGGCTACAATAACATTCATTATGAATGGGAGAAGCCCTATCCTTACCCGAGGAGCTATAGGCAGCTAGTGAGTGCTAGAGGGGCAGCGTCACATTCCTTAGTGGTCTAGTAGGATAAGTTATCTGTGTTCAAATAAATAACCTCCCACTCATGCAGCCTTAATTAAATGTAGTGGGCCACAAAGAAAGACATGAAAGTGAGGGGGGGGCTCTTGTTGGGAAGAAAGGGTTTAGTAGGAGGGGAATGGGGTTAAAAAGATTAACTGGTGGTGGATGTAACCAAATATATATTTATGAACTTGTGAAAGAATGAATGATTTTTAAATTAAAGTCTATTTAATAAAGTGTATGTATATGTATAAAAGAAAGGATTTGGCCCACTATGATGGGCAGGCATGGTGACGGAAGGCAGCTGGTTACACCGCCTCTGCCCTCGGGAAGCAGAGATGAATGTTGGTGCTCACCTTGCTCTCCCGCCTTTGCCCTGTATTCAGTCTAAGATCCCAGCCCACAGGACAGTGCTGCCGCATCTCTTTCTCTGTTCATCATCTCTGGAAATGCCCTGGCGACATGCTCAGACATGCTCTAAGAGATCTGTCTCCTAGGTGACTTTCAAATCTCTCTAATTGACAAGGGAAATTAACCATAACAGAAGTTTTCAAAGAGAGGCAAGATCATTTCTCCTTGTAATTTCATGAATAGCCAGGACTGCAGTAAGTGGGCAGGACATGTCACTCGCCCTAGAAAAACCCACAGTCAGGGAAGAGGCCGGCCAGTGGCCAGGGCACACTCCAGCCTTGGTGTCAGCTTCGGTGTTTTCTGGGAGACGCTCTGAGGAGGCTGAAATTCAAGCACACCCTGGCCTCTGAGTCATGCTGAGGCCCACTAGGCAAACTCCACCCTCAATGCTGGCGTTGCTTGTTCATTGCTAACCCTGCAGCAGCTTCAGGTGTTGGGAGCAGTGAGATTCCAGATCCTGAATTTCTTGTAATCCCCTGATCTGAGTGCCTACAGCTGCTCTGAGCAAGAGACCTTCAGGAGTTCCTGATGGCAGGAGAGTGGTTTCTGGTGGGTTTGGCTGGGATGTGGCTATCTCTATATAATCTGCCCCTGAACACAATAAAGGGGGCATTCTTGGGGAAATCAAGGACAATCCGTGTCTCTGTCTCTCTGTCTGTGTGTACCTATGTATTTTAACCTCCAGCCCCCTTGCCCGAATCTCGGCAACTGGGTGCCAGCGCACAGAGCGCAGACACGGGGGGGCGCGGTGCGCAGCAATCAGGGGCAGCTACAGTACCACCTGGGCCTGTGGAGAACCATCTAGATGGGCAGCCGCCAGCCACATACGATTTTTAGGCCCCTGATACTTGGCTAGCCTGAACAGAGATATGTGCTAAGGGTAAAATATCCAACTGATTTTGAAGTCTTAATGTAAAGATGTTTGCAAAGTATCTCTACAATATTTGTGCTGATTCTATGATAATATTTAACACACATGATATATAATAATATTCTAAATATTATTTAACACACACAATATTGAATAAAATGCATAATTGAAATTAATTTTTTTCTAATGTGGTCACTAAAACATATATATATATATATATATATATATATATATATATATATATATCACCGATGTTTATTCGTATCCAACAGCTGATGTTGGTCACTTGGAAGCAGGTAGCATCAGGTAGCAGGGTTCCAGGCCATAGCACACAATCCGCACTCAGTGTAGAATAAAGAACAAAGCCGTGATGTTCTCAAGATTTGAACATGCAGGTTGTTGACCCAGCAGCTCAATGGGTCCTGACACATACTTGCCATGTTCTCACTCTGCCCTCATCTGGCACAACACAAAGTCAGGGGATTGTGACATTTTAGGGGTCACATCCAGTCAATGTCCAGGGGAAACAGAACTATGCAGATTGCCTTTCCTTATCTCCTTCATTAACAGCAAGGCATCTTTGCAATGCTCCTCCCAGCCACCTCTTCCATACCTCATTTCCATGTGCCTCCTCCGTTATCTTGCCCGAGTCTTAAAACAACTCCATTTCGTCCCAGCAGAGGGCGTCCTTTCCTTCTGGGAACAGAACCAGCTCTTAGTTGCAGGAGACAAAGGCATAAGCTATGGGATCTTCTAAATGAGGTCGTAAGAACAGTTTCCAAATCTGCAAGGATGGGCTAAAGCACACTCATTATCCAACCTAATGGCCTCGTTTCCTGTGTGACCATTGCTCAGAATTCCGTGTTCTGGTGATGCCTGGCTAAGAACTAGAGTTTAGGCTTCCTGTCATCTACTCAATGCATCTTGTCATGCTCGCCCACAGCCCTCTGTGCATTTACTAAGCAAGAGTAAGCTCAGCCCATTTACATTTAATGTAATTACTCATATTTTAGAGGTTTAGGCTATTATATAATTTGATGATTCTGAAATGTCCTACCTAATTTATCATTCTCTCTCTTTTCTTGACTGCTTCTGAATTGACTAAACTTTTTAAGCATTATTTTAGACATTAGTCTTTGCTTAGAAATTTTGGTATTTTGGAATTATCTATTTTTGGTAGTCAGCCTAAAATTATAGTTGTTATTTATTATTTTATTTTAACTTTGCATTAACTTATCCAAGTATAATATGAATATCGATCTTTACCATTATCCTATGTAATTTGGAAACATCAAAAATTTAAACCCCATTCACTCTCATCTCAACTAATTTGTTATTTAGCAGTTTCTAATTCTGTACAATTTTCAAATCCCACAAGATACTTTTTTGTATTTATTTCTTTTTTCATCTTGGCCCTTCCATCTGAATCTTTTCCAAAACTCATTTAAACAAATGGTAATAGAATTTCTGATAATATAATTTTAGGATTCTAAGTGGGCATCTGTTTTCTTTCTCTGGGCTGATAATACAGTGTCACTGCCTTTTGACTTTGAAACACCAGCTTTTTGAGTCCTTTGAAGGTCATGTGTTCTCTACCCCTCCGCATACACACTCCCTCAGTTTCCTGCGGCTTCACTCTGATGCTTCCGGAAGTGCCGTGTGTCAATGTGCTAATCTTCCTGAATCTATGGATGTATGTCTTTCATCAGTTTTTAAATTGCCTTGTAGTTGGAGACTAAGAGCCCAGCAGCTGCCATTCCCAGTGCTGGATCTGTTTGTGTTATTTCTGCTGTCTTGTTTTACTTTTTTAAGTGTGTTTTGTACCTGTGTATGAATGATTCTTCTCAACACTTGTGTTTTAAGATATTTGTGAGGATGGTAGCATCTTTTTCCAAAGAGAATTTTCCTTTTCTTCTAACAGATACTTGAGGCATTTCAAATTCAAATCAAAGTCTGAGGTTAGTGGCTCCCTGGACCACCTCTGTGATGTAAATCAAGACAGGAATTCTTTCCAGGAATTTGTTTCCTTACAATTCATGCTGTCTGAAGCGGCAGCCATTTGGAAATCCCAGCTTTAAGTAGGTTGACCTAGTAGAGTCCTCCCATCTGTGGGACAGCAGGTCTTAGCTTAGTCTCCCTCACACCAACATCCACCAACAAGGCAACCGCATTACAAACCGGTTTTGTAAGGATTGGCAAATGCCCTGAGGATGAAATCGTGTTTGAATGTTAGTCTTGTTTTCTGGGTTTTCCACGTCTCGCCTTCATTTTGTAAATTCTCACTATCTGGTTAATGCTTTGCCACTTTAAGTTGTTAAAACTTCAGAATTCCTAGTCTTCAATTACTGCAAACAGAAGTTTCTACTCCCATAGATAATCTTAAAGGAAAAGTTTCACTGTTCTCTGTGTCCACTTCCTGGTTGTGAACTTGTTGGTCCCTACTGGACATTGTTCAGATACAAAGGATTACCAGAACCAACTCAAGGGGGGAGATTTTCTTTGGCTCCTGGACTGAGAATGCATTTAGCATGGTGGAGACGGCATAGAGGATGGAGTAGCGGACCATAAATCCCAAGACATCCGTAACCCAGTTCCTTCATCGAGTCCCATTTCCCAAAAGGTTCTACAGCTTCCAAAATAACATGAAGTGTCGACCATGCAGGGACACCATGTCCAAACTATCGCACAGTGGAAATGGCATTGTGTGTGCTGACCATGTGGGGACACCATGTCCAAACTATCACGCAGTGGAAATGACATTGTATGTGTTTCCGGGGAGATCTGGAGTGGCCTTGTTGCACCCACGCTTACTCGTTTGAAACCCTGAAACATTTATGTCTTGAAATGAAAAAGATCCACATGGAGAGAAAGATATCAAAACCAACATAACGAGAGAGGACTAGAGAGATGGCTCAGTGGTTACGAGCACTGACTGCTCTTTCAGAGGACCGGGGTTTAATTCCCTGCACCCACACAGCTCACCTGTAGCTCACAACTGTCTGTAACTCCAATTCCAAGGAATCTGATGCCCTCTTCTGACCTCCAAGGACACTGCACACATGGTGCACAGACAGACATGAAGACAAAACACTCATGTACATTAAGTGAAATCTCAAAAGAACTTTTTTTTCCCCAAAGGAGAGAAAACCCCAAGCAAAACAGGAGAAGGAGTTGATATCTGGGGTAAACTGCTAAGGACCGAGTTTAAGGCCCAGAGTCTAAAGGAACACAGAAGTTCATCGTGGATTTATCCCATGCCAAACACACAATACTGCATGATGAGCTCTGGAGTACAACAGTGGAAGCGAAATCGCTGTTCCCTAGGCCTCCAGGCCTGCAGGACCAGATGGGCCAGGTAAGCACAGTTGGGGAGGAGTCACAGCTCCAGGTAAGCATGGCTGGGGAGGAGTCACAGCTCCTCACTTCAATTCTGATGGGGAAATGTCTTCCAGTGGTGACAGGCAGCTGGGAGCTTGTCGGAAGACAGAGCAGTGATTGTTGAAACAAATTTTTAGATTCAGAACCAGAAAGGAAGCCGAGGCAGGAGGAGCATGAGCTGGAGGCCAGCCTGGGTCACATAAAGAAAACTTGTCTTTACAAAAGAAAGAAAGGGAAGAAAAGAGAGAGAAGGAAAGAGAAAGAGAAAAAGGAAAACGAGGAAAGAGAAGTGAGATCCCCATGATTGGCTTAAGAATGACCTGCCCAGAAAGTCTTGTGCTTCTTGAAGCCAGGGGGATTTTTGAAATGGAATCAGAGGAAAGAAATTGGGGTGGGGTGGGGAAAGCCCAGAAGTTCTGATGGCCTCATGGCATTTGTGTCTAAGTGGGCTCTCTTCCCGTCCACAGCGCGCCCTCCTCATCTGGGGAGCCTTCCTGCACAGGAGCTTTGAACTGTGGGAGGGCGGCCAGCTCCCTGCCCTTCTCCCAACAAATCACAGCTGGAGCGGGGGGGGGGGGGGGCTGGGTGGATTCAGAGAATTCAGTTTCCCTAGGTTGTACCCCGTTTTAATGATAGTGGCCCCTTTTTAAACAGAGTCCCATTTTTGTGACTGAAAACATCCTGCATACTGTCAAATATAACTCCTGAATTTGCTCTCTTTTGTGATGTTATTTTCAATAGAAGACTGGGAAAGAGGCTGGGGAGATGGCTCAGGAGTGAGAGCATTTGCTGCACAGCGTGAGTTGTGACCTCAACACCACACATATATTATAAACACACACACATATGCACTCACACATGTATACACACGGACTCACATGTGCCCATACACATACACAACACTCACACACATTCACACATATGTACTCACGCATGCACTAACACACACACACACATACTCACACATATGCACTCACACGAACATTCACATGCGTACACATACACACACACACAGACTGGAAAAGGTAACGATGTTTTTGTGTGTAATATAAGGCTCTTTACCCTTACCCCAACCCCACCTCTCCAGTTCTCACCAGCATTGTATTTTAGTAATATTCCTACGGGAAGGAAATAATCCAAGGAATAGCTGTAGGCTGAGTGCCTGGTGTCAATCAAGACAAGGGCCTGCTGTCAGCTCCCAGACTTGAACACCACCTCGGAGACTCAGGGCCCAGCAGAACCAAGGCCAATCTCCCAGTCCGTCTGCAGCTCTTCCTGTAACTAGAGGTCTTTTCCTGTGTTTGAACTCGCCACCAATGGCTGTCCTACCAAAGGTAAACAGCAGAAGTCTGGGCAGTCCTCTCTGTTCCCAAAAGAAAGCTTTTAACTTTTCTTTTGGAGGAGGAAAGGGGGTCGTTTGAGGACTAGGTGGAGGAAGGGAGGGAGGAGGCTAGACCAGAGGAGACACAATGACCCCAGCGGCTGCCCTGCTGTGACTCTTTCTTCTTGTTCTTTCTCTCTTCACCTCTCTCGTTATTTTTGGCTGGTTCCTTTGTACGGGCTACCTTCCATTCACTGACAGCTGCTTTGAACATCAGTCAGAGCGGGTCACCTGCCAAGCTGTGCGCCTCTGGTCACATCCCTCTGAGGGCTCCCTGTTTGTTAGCTTCAAAGCCCTGTGCAAGTGGTAACTCGCCTCCTTCAGAGTGGGTATTCAAAGAAGAGGAAGCCTGGGCCAGAGTTACAAAACCTGCGAGATTAAGGCTGGAAGGAGAAGAAATAAGAACCAAAGAACAGTGGCAGCCCCTGCCAGGCCCTGGTGGCTGGTACAGGAAAGACAGGGGCAAAAGGCAGATGGGAACGCATCTAGCCTAGTTCTTCCCGCTCTTTGGACTTAAAACTGTTTCTCCAGGAGGCTCAGCATGGGTGACATCTCAGAAGCATGGCTTTCAGGGGAGTCAGGACAGTGAGTGGCGGACGGAACACCACCACACCACTTCTTTCTGGTGTCATTTTATTTTTTTATTCAGCCAGCCATTCAACAAATGGTTATGGAGCAGCTGATGCCCAGAAGTGACTTCCTGACCCCGCACAGGTGATCTTGGTCAATTCCCGTGAAACTTACGTTCCCTCTTAAGTCATGGAAGCCTTTGGACAAAGGGCTCTGTGGATTTGTTTTTCATACATTGACATTTCTAATGTCTAACTTTCTGAGCATTAATGGGCATACATAAAACGGGTATATAGTTTGTACTGTACGAAACAAATGAATAAATCTGTCACAACTTCAAACCTACCAAGGAAAGGCACTTTTAAAGGACTTGCCTAGAAGTCACCTCCACCCTCTCCAGCCCTGCAGATGCAGGGGAGAAAACAAAGCAGGAGGAAGATGGTATGGGTGTTGGTCTGCCATCTCCCAAGGGTCCCCACTGCATCTGCCTGTTGTCTCACTGGTCAGGTATTTAACACTGTGAGAACCCTCCCTTGGTTGGTGTTCAGGATGCAATGGTTAGCAGCTCTGCTTAGCGTCAGAGTCAGACTTCTAGAAAAACCTGTGAAGATTCTCAGCTGGGATATCTGGTTGGAAAAGTTCAAGCCAAAAGCTGTAAACTAGAAGCCTCCTGGATGCTAACTCCATTAGCTATCTGTCGCTGCATAGCAAATTGCATGAAAACTTAGCGGTTAAACCAGCAACAGCGAGAACCAAAACAAAATATCAGTGCTGTGGTCTGAATGTATCCCCAGAAATCGTGCATTAGAAAGTTCGTCCCAGTGTGGCAATACTATGAGGTAGTGGTGCCTTTAGGAGTGATGAGGTCATGGGGGCCTTCATGGGTGGATTAGTGGTGTTCTCATGGGCCATCACAAGAGTGGGTCATGATGAACTGAGCCCTCCCCCATGTTTTGTCTCCTCCAGAAGTGCCTGCTTGTTCTTGCGGTTCTCCGTCATACGAGACAGACAGGTCCTCACCGGTTACTTTTGCCCAGACTTGGACTTACAACCGGTAGACCCCTGAGCTAAATGAACGTTCTTTTACATATACCAATGAATGAAGACAAAAAAATTATCGTCTTGCAGATTCTGTGGCTCGGCAATTCAGAGTGCGTGGGTGTGTTGTCTCAGAATCTCTCATGAGAGTACAGTGGGAATGGCAAGGACTGGAAGGGCTGCTGTCACACCTGAAGGCACCACAGTGACATGACCGGTACAGATACCAGACAGCCTCGGCTCTCTTCCACGTGGTCCTTTCCATAGACTGCTTAAGTGTTGTGGCAAACAGCTCGCTCCCCAGAGCAAGCGATAGCACAAGAGTGTGGGCGTGAGAAGCTTTGGTGCCTTTGATGACCTTGTCCGCAGGTCCCTCACTGTCACTTTTGCCGAATTTATTTTTCCTTTAGAACTAAACCACCAATTCCTGCCACAGGGAAAGGATGGGGAATCAGGTGTTTTTGAGCAAATAAAGTGGGCATATTTTAAGAGTATCCTTAGGTTCCGTTTACATAAAGAGTTTATTTTTCTTAGAGAATTCTATAGCACATTACCGGCGCGGGAGCATTTTTAATTTTAATTTAAAAATATTTATTTAATATGTATGGGTGTTTTGTTTGCAAGTATGTATGTATACTACATGCATGCCCAGTACATGCAGAGTCAGAAGAGGGTGTCCTAACCCCTGGAACTGGAGTCGTGGATGGTAGCGAATTACTCTATGTGAGCTGGGAACTGAATTCAGGTCGTCTGCAAGAACAAGTGCCCTTAACTGCTGAGCCATCCCTCCAGCACCGAAATATCGTTTTATCTGCTTGATACGTTTCTGCATATCTTTAAAGCAAAACCACTCTCTCGTTACTCTAGTCAGCAAAATTAGTGCTAGTTCCACAGTAGTTAAAGAAGTAATCCGTGATTCTGACATTTAAAAACACATAGAAGTTCTAATTTTGGTCTTTTGTTGTTTTGGCAGTAGCAGGGACTGGGTGGGGTTTGAGGCAGGGTTTCCCTGTGTAGCTCTGACTGTCCTGGAACTCACTCTGTAGACCAGGCTGGCCTCAGGTGTGTGCCGCCATGCCCAGCTCTGTCTTTTAAAAGGTTTTGAAGTAATAAGGTCTCAGCCCACCAACTCTGTGTTCTCACATAGTTACAGACCTTTGGTGGTTTGTGACTGATCAGTTAACCCTGCTTCCCCTCACACCCTCTTACATTACGCACGAACGTTATTTTACAAGTTTGCGTTAGCTGCGAGGCACCTTCATGCATTTGCATTTGTGTCCAAATACAGTGCAGCGGCAGTGAGGCCAGATGACAGGCTTGAAGAAGAGGGGGCCCTGACCCTCGTGTGAGCCGAGGCTTGGAAGATGGAGGAAAGAAACTCAACTGGGAGTCGAGTTTTATTAGAGCAGCCGTGACCTTGTGGTCTTCTCTGGGGCAAGGGTTCTGGGGCTAGTTCATAGCTCTTTGGTATTCTGAATGCACGTCCCCATGACAAGACTTGGCGATGAAGGCATGGAGCCACCAACAAGCCAGCCTGCTTTAGTGACCCAGATCAGGCCAAGGTTCAGGGCTTTGTGTCCTCTGTCTGGAAGGACTAACCTGAAGAGTGTGGGATTCGTGAAAACTACTGACACAGAGCCGCCAGCCGATTTAATGCCTATATAAGAAGTCTTTTGTTGATTCTTGAGTGGTATACGCACAGGCTCCTGGATGCTCTTGGAGCGCCTGTGAGGAGAAGACAGGCTTTGCCACCACTTTAGCAGAGGACACTGAGGTTGGCAATACTGGAAGACTCGAGTGCTAACCTCTGGAGTGACTATACAGCCTTAGAATGCAGATGGGGGACAGCTTTATATACAGATTATATGTGTATAATCACACACACAGACACACACACACACACACCTCCTTTAGTTTCCTGAATGTATATCCTAAAATTCTCCCTGAAGATCCAATTCACCAGTGGCCAATAATTTAGCCTTGGTCACATAAGTTTGGAAGCTTGTAGATAGACTAACGTGGAGGCTCCTGGACAATGGCGTGCCCTGGGGTGGGGGGTGGGGAGGAGCATTGTTGCGTTTCTACACATCCCTCCCCGCTCATCTCCACCTGGTGTGCATAGGCATCCTTTGTAGCATCCTTCAGGACAAAGTAGTGAGCAGCCTGGTGCTTCCCTGAGTTCTGAAAGTTGCTCTGTCAAATTATTGAAGCCAAGGAAAGGGTTCTGAAAGCCCAGCTCATAGGCAGCTGGTTAAAAACACAGGCGAAACAACTTATGGCTTTGCAATTGGTGCCTGAACGGTGAGCAGGCTCCTGAGACTGAGCTCACAGCTTCTGGCCAAATGGGTTCTCTCCATAGACTGAGTTAGAGGACACTGATATCCGATGCAGAGCTGTTTGCTTGCTCGGTGTGTAGGGAAGTGTGTGTGCTCGCGCGAGGGTAGTGAGTGCTCTATGGAGCCAGAGAAGCGGGGTTTGTATTTTCTTCTTCTTAGTCTCAGATACGCCGTACAGCTATGTGTGCCCAGTTCTAACATTACCAATTCACCATGTGCGGCAGAGTTGGCTTAGACAATGTCAACCTTGGCTCTAACACAGAACAGCTAACATGTATTCGCAACTCTAGTCGTCAGCATGCCTGGCTGGATTTCTGATAGTCCTCACCAGGACCATCAACACAACCTATACTTTAGAACTGCCTGTCCGTGTTTACTCTTACCTCTCCACAATCCACCTTTGCACAGGGACCAAGCTACGTGGAAATCCCATCTCTCGTGTGAAAACTGCAGCGGTTTTCCATCCTTCTTGTGACCGACCATGCTGTCCTTACCTAAGTTTTCCCTCACCATCTTTACTCGGCTCATGTCTGTTCTTTGCGCCTCAGCTGACAGTTTTCCCTGGAAAAGACTCTTTATCTAAGCAGTGGAGATTGTTTAGGTATCCAGGCATGATTTGTTTAATTCGCTTAATATAGCTCTTGCCTCTATCAGGCAAACAAAATCCAGAAGAACATTGACTGTTCCCAGCATGGAGCCTTAAGGGGCACAGACTTGCTCACCAAACGATCGCTTAGTGAGCTTCTTGGCCATCCATTTTTGCTTCTCCAGTAAAGCACAGTTTTCCCCAATTTTAGGTACCGTTCATTGTGTTTTTGCTTCTTGACGGGGCTTGCTTATGAAGAGGGCAAAGTCAGTTGTTTCCATGGTTTAAAATTAGGGTTCCGAGAATTGAGGGGTTTGTAATCTCACTGGTGGCGTGATGCTGAAATGGTGTGGCCGTGCCGTGACTACATATTCCCAGCCACCGGGATGGGTGGCCGGTGGCAGCACCTCCTTCACAGAGCCGTTGTGTCCTTAGGTAGATCATGACTTTCCAAAAATAAACAGTACCAACACCCCAATGCACAGTAAATGTTTGATGATTATGATAGACTTCCTTCCCTAGTAACCTGTTCAAATGCATCCTCCATATCATTTTCCAGGCCAACGAAGCAAATTAAAACTAAAAAGGAAAAAAATAAATGAATTTTGCTGAGATTTTAAGAGTTGCATTTTGAAAAACCTCAGGGCTTGGCAGAGGGAGACAATAAATCAAAGAGACAATGGCTATTTCAAAGCATTTTCAGGCTGGAGATTCAGCCAACCCTTTGACACCGTAGGATGATAGAACTCTGCTTGTCCTCGTGGAACCCAGAGGGCAATAGAGACTTCGAGTCCACAGAGCCCCAAGACATGAAGTCCACCACTGAGGCTGGAGATCAGGAGCCATCGTCTCCAGATCTCTGCACCCTGATGGCCCATTCAAGCTCCTCAGGCACTTTGTCAGCATTTCCGATTATCACCAGATCCTCAAATCAAATCCATATGATTAGAAAAGAAACCATGACGCTGTGTATCCCAGGTGCGAGGAACTGGATGCCAAAGGAAGTCAAACCAACCAACCAACCAACCAAAAAATAGTGAGTCACTGGAGAGACCTCTCTTCCCAGAGAGAAATGAGACCTGCCTCTGACCTTTAAGAAGACATCTGGTAGGGACAGATGTGATGCTGCTGTATATTAGAAGTGACTCAGAGCGGCAGACATGTAAATTGTGGTTTAGTTCCAACTTGAAGCACCAGGCAGCAAAGAGATAGAATGACCTGCTAACACTCCCAACACTGGGGAGGAATCTTGCGAATGGCAAGGCCGAGAAAGCCCAAGGAGATAAACAAAAGCCAGCTTCGTACCGTATGCAACTTCAATAGCATGTTGTTAGACATTAAGATGACGTCCCCTGAGGACACGTGTGGCAGAAGGAGCATGAAATCCTTGCTGGCTGTGGACGCTGACGGCTCAGACCGATGTATTTCTGGACTTTCACTGAGCAGTACAGGAAACTCCTGGTTCACTTTTCAGAATGTATATTCTGCTTCCATCCCACCTCCACCCTGGCTTCCCACCTCCAGGACCTGGGACTAAATTGCTCCCAGGGTGAACAGAAGGCCCCCGAGTTCTTGTCACCATAGCCGAGGGTGTCCGTGAGTTGGGATGGCTGAAAAGTGGGAAGCGGTGATGAGCTGAGTTCACATGGGGAGAGAGGAAGCTGGTCCTGATGTTGAGTTGTTAGATTACTGTTTTGGTTCCATCATTGTTTTCTCCAAGTCCCATAGGTCTACAGCCCTGTCTGGCCAACTCAAATGATCTCTAATGAGTCATGCTATGTGGAGATTATGGAGGTGGGGATCTACACCCAGGTTACATCCATGTCACACACGCGTCCTCACAGTGGCTCAGCACAGGTTCCCAGTCCCTTCTCCCTCAGTGGGGTCCAGAGCAGCCTCCAGGAGTTCACTAGACCTTAGAGACTGACCCAGATCTCTCTCAGGAGGCCTGGTTTCTTCAGGACTGAGGAAGTTTCAGTTTCTGACACCCAGTGGTGAGGGGACAAGGCTCCTAGGTGACTTTCCAGATGACTGGCACTGCAGGAAAGAGGAAGAGGCCTCACTGTGGCTCCAGCAGGCAGGTTACCGCCAGGTGTCTGCATGGAGCAACTTTTAGGAGCCCTGTGTGCATCCCAAGAGCCCACTAGAGGTCGATGCCTGGAAGCCAAGCCCAGCACAATGAGTGGACATGTCCCTGTCCAGGCTCTCTTGGGTGGGTCAGCTAGCCTTGAGAAAACAACAGGGTTCAACGTGACAGTCCCCACATTCTAAAGACTTGAAAGGGAAATCCTTTGGATTGGGTCTGGACTCCTGGGGCTCAGCCTGGCCTAGCCTGAGGCTGCAAGAAGAATAACAAGTAGGAAAAGCCATGGGGTGTGACTGGCTGCTCAGGTGAAGGTTTCTTGGCTGCTGGGTCTCTCGGTTGTTCCCCCACCCCATCCATTGCTGTGATGACCAATGCCCACCCTCTCCCTATGGCTCCCCCAGCCTCTCTCTCATGACCCACTTGGTATGCTAAGCCTCTGTGCTCCAAAGCTGCAGGATTCCTCCCAGGTGTGCCCACCCATGCCTCTCCTCTGAAGCCTCTGCTTCTCCTCTTGCCAGCTTCCTTCTCTGCTGTGTTTCTCTTGCCTTCCTGGCTCTCCATTTTCCTTATCCTCTCCTCCCCACAGAGGCAGGATGCAGAGGAAGGCCAGCAGAGGGCAAGGGCCCTGGAGAGGACTCAGGAGGCCAATGAGGGCTTGCTCCCCACTGCTTTGTGTGCCTTTGGAGTTTTGCTGGCTGTTGGTGCTCTCACCTGTGGGGACAGGCTCATAGGCTAGAGTCTCTGCAGGAGAGTTGGATGCATCACAACCGCAAAGAATGGGGTCACCCGATGCTTATAAACACCCAGACCACCCGTTCTTAGGCCCTCGCTGACCTTGCACACGTTCAGACAGACAGGTAGATAGACAGAGACACAGATGTAGAATGAAATCGTGGGATAAACACTCAATGCCTTGGACTATAGTACCCAGGGGAAATTGTCATACGAACTCAGAACCCAAACCTCACTTTCTGTGAAGTCTCCTTTCCCATGGCCATCCAGCAGGTATACTCCCCACCCCACCCCTTTTTTTCCACTATCAAGTGAATCGAGGAAGCACCTTATAAACAATATATCTTGTGCCACCAAAAGGGACCACAACTGCTGGTTCCTGTTTGTGGTGGCAATGGTCTTAACTGAATGAACGGAGGGCAGGAGACTCACAGGGCTAATTGCAGGATTTGACTCCAGCTCCCTCTGTAAGTGTAAGCACGCTTCAGGGAGCCCAGGCCTGCCCACTGCGCCCCAGCTCCCTCCCCTGAAGTCCAGACATTCCTCAGAGAGCCCAGGCCTGCCCACCAAGCCCCAGCTCCCTCAGTAAGTGCAGGCAAGTTTCAGGGAGCCCAGGCATGCCCACTAAGCACCAGCTCCATCTTCAGTAAAGGATGCTCAGTCCATTTTTTTTTCTGCCCCTACTCAGCCTTCCCACCCTCCTTCAGAAACAGAGATTGATTTATCTAAGACCTCAGCTGTTTCATGGTATTTTCAAAACAAATTAACACCTCTCTTCTAGAGTTCCATAGGTGACTACATCCAAGAAAGACAGGACAGTGAAAACAACAGTCAGAGCTAGCCATGGCCTGGCTGCCAGCACTGTGCTCAGTGGCTTCTTTTCCTTTTTCGTCCATCAGCAAAGATGGAGCCGGACTCGGCCCACTGCACAGAGCTCGTGAGGAGCTGTTCCATCGTGAGGAACTCGAAGAGACCTGGAGTGAGCCAGGGAACTGTAGCACCAGAGGTTTCTCGAAGCAGCTAGGAGAAGCCAAAAGGCCTGGGTGACCAGCCACAGCACCCTTGGTTAAAGGCTGCAGGTTTCTTTGGTTAGCACAGCAGCCCAAACGCTCCCCGGCTGAGAGTCAACATGACATGATTTGTTCCTTTTGGGCTGTGTCAGTTCTGCAAGCCAGATACCAGAGTCTGCGACTCAGGAGAGCCTGCATTTGTTTGGACAGGATAGGGCCACTCAGGAGTTTCCATCTCACTAAAGCTCCCAGGGCAGAGCGCATATTTGAGGAATTCTTTTTCGTAAAGATTTTCTTCCTTTCTTCCCACCCCCCCCCAACATTTTTGTTTAAGAGAAAATGAGATGTCTATCTTCTGTTTCCTTATTTTTTTTCAGGAAAGCGAAGGGTTGTTGACTTCCTCCCTCTCCCCTCCCTTCCTTCCTTCTTCCCGAAGGTACTCATCTGAGAAAAAGAGAACGAAGTATTGTTCCTGTTCTCCTTCTTAAGTCATTTGAAACACTGTCCCTGCGAGTTCTTTAAGTTCCCCTGCAGTCTGTACACAAGAGAAAGAGAGAGAGAGAGAGAGAGAGGGAAAGACAGAGACAGCCAGAGACCAGGTAAAGCGGTGGGGCCGCAGCCTCTCAGCCCTCAGGAGCTGGTAAGTGACCACACAATCCTTTCTACCTTCATTTCAATGTCCTTGCGATGGAGGCTGACCCGGCATCTTGCACAGAAACCACTGGGCTGCTTCTTAATCAAAAGGTGTGACTGATGGATGGCCCAGAATGTGAACTCATGCCTCTTTGCAGAAGAGAATATGAACGCTTGGCAGAGCTGAGGCTGGCAGAACTGGAAATAGAATTGCATCGGGGCTGTGTTAAATCTGAATTATTTTTTTGGCACAGACTACTTGGTTGGGTTAACTAGGAGCCACTGGGACATGTGGTAATGTCCCACTGGTGGGATCACTGTTCCCCAGGGTTGCATCCTGGGAACCCCCTTGGGGTGTCTGTTGAGAACTGCTATTTGCTCAGGGGTTTTGTTAAATTGTCTGTCTTGAGGTCCCTTTCTGCTTTCTCCTTTCCACTCTGTACTCCGCGGTCCTCACAGGGAACTATTCATGTGTGACTGTCGCTCTGTCACTGGAGAGGGAGGAGAAGGAGGGGAATATTGCTCTGCAATAGTGCTGCATGTGGGGGGCTTCTGGGAGAGGCGCCCCATGTGGGGTAAATGTAAACATACTGTCCACTGTCAATGGGGGGGGGGGGTGTCATGTGCTACACAAAAGAAGGCAAAGATTCGAGGGCATATAGCTTTGGTTTTGAAAATCCGCGTGTGACTGGAATGGGAGGATTTAGATTGATTGCTTGTGTCAGGAAGAATGAAAAGCTAAGACATGGATGCAATTGAAAAATAGTCTCTCTGAGCCTGCTCTTCTGGGCACCAGACAGAACAGCGCAAAGTAGCAGGGCGTAGATACACAGTGCCCCGGTGTTTAAACATCCAAGTTGCCTCCTTTGCATTTGTCACAGAGGATAATGTTACCCAGAACTTATTATAGCAAGCCATGAGGGAGCCAGGATCATGTTGTCAAAAACAGGTCACCAAGGTCGGGCCAAGACGGGGACATGGCTGCTAATATTAATAATTTGATCCAGTGAGGTGCTGGATGGGGAGAAGGCAGTGGCCGCGCACACTTCTCGAACTATTCATTTCGATGGTGGGTACAGGCTGAAATCCTCAGGGCAGGAAGAGTGCAACACAGCTAGCTAGTGATTTTAAGATTAATTTGTTCAGATTATGGTTTAACCACCATCAGGTAATTAATCTTTATTCAAAACTGAGCCATCTTCTTAATAAAGGTGAGAAAAATCTAATAGAACTGGACGGTTAACGTAGGGTTTGTCCTACATTATTAACAGGCTTATTTTTCTTTGTTTCGAAAAGAAAATGCTTTCCTTAGAATTCCTATAAAATGCGCTACACGGAAGAGGCATGAGTGGCGTTGCCCACTAAAGAATTGAATGAGTGTGTGACAGCGGTGGCCAGTGGGGCCCAGCTCTCCTACCACCCACCCCAGCCACCCCATCTTACCCACCTCAGGGCAGCAGGCTCTAAGCCTGGTCCTCTTGGGCATTTTGTATGAGTTCTCGGCCAGTGTGACCCCAGAAGAAATACAGGGCTGTGCGGGACCCTGCTTGGCTCCTTTCGGTTTCATTTCTCCTGATATTATTAATATCCCAAGTAAAAGAATAGCACAGGTGACTTCGCTTATGCAGAACGAGTCTCAGATGTGATGTGAGGGGAGACAAATGACTTCAGGGTCACTCTGTTTAAAGATGAGTCAGGCAAAAGTGGGGAGACCATGTTCATTGTGTCCCTTCATGGGGGCCGAGACTAAGGAGCTGGGGTAGTGAGGTCATTGCCAGGATAGCTGTTGGATACTGTGGGGGTGGGCAGAGGCTCAGGAAAAAAATATCCTCCAGGGACTTTAGCCTAGGTCACTGCTACTCAATTTATCTTTTATTCAACTCCAAAGAGCGTGTTGGCATTTGTGGAAATTTCCAGAGTGACTCTCCTTTAGGGACATCATAGGCTCCTTTTTGGTCTCATTAGGGAAATTCCAATTTGGAACGATCCAGAACTCATACAAGACTTCATCAATTAATTCCTGCCAAAACAGTACCAATAACTCAATTACTAATATGTCATCTATAATTGGGGCGGTGTTAGAGATTGAACTTACGGTGCGTGTTAGGCGCTTGTTCTTCCATTGGTCATGCCCCACCCTCAATTAAATAAGTTTGGGTCTCTTCATGCTATGTGTACCCCAGAACTGTGTGTGCATGGGTGACCCGGATGAGAGCAGGCAGAGCACCAATAGCATAGGCTCCAGAGATACAAACTGAGCTTGAATTTCAGTCTTGTCACTTAGTGATTGTGGGGTTCACGTCAGATCAGGTCTTAAGTCTGTGTCCCAAAATGTAAAACTGCATTAATACAATAAATTCTGAGAATTAAGCGGAATTGTGGATGAGCAGCAGGTAGCGCAATGCTCTGAAAGTCACGGTGGCAATCACTGCCAGCCATGATTTTTTTTTCAGAGCCCGTGTTTTGAAAATTGAGAGAATAGACTAAAATTCCCATCTTTTGGGTAATTATTCTTGCTTGATACTATACCAATGATTTAGCAAAAGAGATTATTCCTTATAATTTTAAAGTTGGGCACACACCAAGCACACCTATCCTGAACCAACCTCTCTCTCTCTCTCTCTCTCTCTCTCTCTCTCTCTCTCTCTCTCTC
>JABTXL010009415.1:2835714-2855350 GCA_025134845.1 Neodon shergylaensis
GGAAAGGAAAGGAAAGGAAAGGAAAGGAAAGGAAAGGAAAGGAAAGGAAAGAACTCTTAAGCTCCAAGGCAGGTATACCAGGCCATTCACAATAGAACCTTAACCACATGTGACAGAGCTGCTGGTCCCTTTGCCAAAAAAGCAGCAGACTAGACCAATAACGTCTAAGGATGCATGTGGTTTTAAGTCCTGTCATTCTTTCAGATGACCTCATGGTTTTCTTTTCCTCTTATTGCCAACTTGTCACAAAATGCCACATCTAAAGGCAGGCAAAGCCTCCTCGTTTATTGGTTCCTATCCTCTTGGCAACATGTAAAATCTGGGTGAGCTGGCAGCCTAAGAAGGTATCAGGGCACGGCCGTAAGACGGGATTCAGGAGCAGTCCCAATCACATGCTAAGGCTAACTGTTTGGGATGAATCGCCGCCGTCTTGCTTGCCAGCGCTGGGACCACATGTTGTTCATCTCTCAGGTGTCTCCTGTATGGCAGGGACTGGATGGCACAGCACTCTTTCCGTGCCAGCTGAGAGGACCGCTTCTTGTGATCACTTAGTGCAGTTAGGACCTCACACCTGAGTGCTATGCGGGAAATATTTGATTATGAAGTGGAGCTGTCCCTGTTCATAAGATGGTTGCTTTCCTAGGATAGAGGAAAGAGAAGCCTCGAGTTCAGTTTGGCTTTCTTTCTTTCTTTTTCTTTCCCCTCCTCCTCCTCCTCCTCCTCCTCCTCTTCCTTCTTCTCTTTCTTTTGCATTCTGACAACCCAATGGGAGAGGCTGCAATATATTCTGCTCCCCTTAAGCTAATGTCACCGAGGTAAGCATCTTCTAGGAGCTGGCATCAACCTGAAGCTCTCCAACCTGAAGAGATGGTTGGAAGTTATGAGAGTATGGCATTGTGCGGGCTTGAGGCCGCTACGTTACCATGAATTTCAGTTTGCAAGCTGAATGTGTCTTGAATTAGATCAGCATGACATGCTGTCAAACATTAATATCAGGGAACCTCCTCTCCAGAGTGTCACCCCAAAATCTAAATATGTCTTCAAATCAAATGGAATCAAGCCAAAAATCTCTCATTATGAGGGATACATCTCCTGCTTCGACTGCAGTTTTAGTTCACAGAGAGGAAACTATCTAAACCCAGACAGCTCTCTGAGAACCCCTGTGACATCAAGCATCTTGGCCATACATAGCAATGCCCCACCCCACCCTGGCACACACCTTGCTGTAGAAATGTCTTTAATGACTTAAAGATAACTGATCCCGTGTACCTGTGAGGATAGTGGCACACACTCTGTCCTATTCTTGAACTAGAATTTAGGGAGCACATTTAGTGCTCTGCTCCATGAACCCATCTTCCAAGGGTGTTTGCTGTTCCCCATAACCACATGAGAACTATACAGGCCAGGGACTGCATGGCAAACCATTTTTCTATTGTCCCAGACAGAAGCCCTCTGAGTTCCTGATGGGTTTACACTAACTCTGTGAGAGGCTTAAAACATCTCATATCATCCCTACTTTAGAGATGGGGAAACTGAGGCTCAGAGACAACAAGCACCATGTCAGAGGTCAGCACAGGGGATCTCAGAATGTACACAGGGGTCAGATTCCCAGTGCCTACAAACCGGCTGCTTAGAAAGGAGAAGCAGTTGTATTATTCGAATCTGGTGCCCTCGTGGCAATTAATTATCATCTAGAAATCGATGTAAATAGCTTTAATTTATTTTTTTCAGGCTCATTAGGTATTCATAAAATAGGTTTCTTTTTCAACTTTGTCAAGTGTTCCCATGCTGAGAAGTCTGGGTTCCTCTTCTGGAACCAAACCTGTAGAGGGGCTTTGGAGTCAGGATTCTGTCTGATGACAGTGGGCACTTCCATCTTAGTGTTTTTGATAAAGTATTTATGAAGTATTCGTTATTATTCTCTCTCTCTCTCTCTCTCTTTCTTTCTCTCTCTTCCTCCTTCCCTCCCTTTTTCCCTCCCTCCCTCCCTCTGTTTTGTTTTTGTTTTCTGAGACAAGGTGTCTGGTATATTCCCAGCTGTCCTGGAACTCATTCTGTAGACCAGAGACCAGGATGGTCTCAAACACAGAGATCCACCTGCCTCTACCTCCTGAGTGCTGGATTAAAGGTGTGCGCCACTGCTACCCGATTAATATTCATTATTATCGCCCTGTTTCTTCCTTTATCTATCAACCATCTCCAAAGTCATAGTTCCTTCTTTTATTGTCCGTTTGACCTTGGGCAACCTTCCTATCCTATTTGTGTTTTAGTTCCTTCACTGAAAAAAAAATGAAGGAAAGAATGTTACTGCCTGCGATGCTGTGGCAGTCATATGAACGAGCACATGTGATGTCTTTAACACGGTCTTGTCACCCCGGAAACACTCAGCCAAGATTGCTTAGGCACCAACTTGTCACTGCTGTTGACACACTGTTGAGGCTGAGCTGACAGAGAAACTGCCAAGGAGGAAGCAGAGCAGCTGGACACGGGCAGTTTCTCACCCACGTTGCCGTGGTCCCAGTCGGGTAGTGAAGATGAGTGTCATGCAGATGCTTCGTCTGGGGGGCTGTTCACCTGAGGGAGCTCAGGCTAGAGGACGGACATGCTCCTGGGTCTTCAGCTTCAGCCGACTTTCCGTGTTCGTAGCCATAATATATTCGATGCATCGAAACCCACACCTAAGGGGACAGTAGCCTGAGCTTGGGCCTAGAGTTTGTATGAAGGACACTCTTCTCTCCATCAACAATGGCTACGAAAGGAAAAATACCACGAGCCCCTCTGCACCAGAGAAGAGAAGCCGAGAGTGTGCTATTGCCACAAACCAAAATGCTGAGGGTCACACTTATCAGAGGGCCAAAGGGAAGTTCGTGGGAACTCTCACAGCAGACTCAGTATTTAGCCAGCTGATAATTTCACTTCTAGATCATCTCACGGATGGATATTTAACTTTATTATTAAGAGCAACCTTCTGGCTTAACAGAACAGTTGGCTTGGGGGTTATAGTGTTTGCAAGGGGGATTAAATTATTAATTAAATCTATTTAACTGTTACATAAAAATTGTGCATACTACTGGGGTGTCACGTGACTTGAGATTTTTGAATATAAGAGAAAGGAACCTGAAGGCGGAGTTTAAAATGGACCACTTGGTCCTGAGTTTGAGGCAGACTGACATTGTTTTTTAAAAACAGAATTGTCAGACAATGAAGAAACAACCTGTTTCTGGGAATTAGTCATTTCTCTGAGAATAATTATTCTCGATGTGGTAGCTACTGTCCTTGGCCACCCCATGTGGAGGAGGTTCTTTGTCAGAGCTAGGACCTTGAAATAAAAAAGATTAAATTCAAGCCTTCCAGAAAAATTATTACCAATATGGAAAGGAATTCGGATTAAAGCTTCTGCCAGCCTTGTTTCCTCCCACTGCCGTTCATTCTTTCTAATAATTTCCAGGCTTCTAACATGATTCTATACATAAGGTGACCTCAGCCATGTCCATAGGTCTGCCTTTATGTCTCCTGGCCAGCAGATTACATTCATGTGTGCGCTCTCTGTCCTGTTCGTCACGGCTGACACAGGACATTGCCCACCCCCATCATCCCGATGGTTTTAGCCAGTAAAGAGCATCCTGGGCCCATTGTCAAGGTGAGAGCGACCACAGCAGTTGTCTTTTAAAAAGCCCAGGTGAAGTGCACTGGAGTGGGAAAACAAGAAGCTTGGAATGAATGAAAATTAGGGATTTTTGCTTTTAGTCTCCAGCCCTAACCTCGTCTCTAGTCTCTTTTTGTCATTTGCATAGCCCTGAGAATATCTGACCAGCATTATCAAGAAGATCAAATGCTTGCATTAGCTACTTCCTTGTTTGATAGCCTTTATCTTTCATACTTTATAATATTGTAATAATCCTGCAGTTATTGCTTTTATAATACTCATTTTTTTCTGCATGAAAAAAGCAACCAAGGCTCATGAAAAAAAAGCAACTGAGGCTCAGAGATCAAGCAACTTTTTATAGTTGGTAAGAAGACAGAATTCGGAGCTGTGGTCTCTGGCTTTCAAATGTATGTTTCTTCTTTATTTCTCAACCTCTGTGATAGAACACACTTGAGCGTATTTAGAACCCTGCCTGGCCATACAGGTACTCTGTAAACGCTACTTTCTCTTCCTTCATTTTCTGTTCTCTCCTCCCCAATATCACAACAACCAAATACACAGGGAGAGAGTTTCCAATGGGCATGGCAGAACCCCAAGTGGACAGTTGCTATTAATGCTGAAGGGATACTTTTCCCCACCCGAGTCTCTTCTGTGATCTGTAGCACAGCCTACAAGGTTCCTGCAACAGCTATGGCGGCCAAGGAAAGTCAGAGTGTTCATTCTAAAGAGCCCCTCTGCTTGTCCTTTCCCCTTTCTCCAGGTCATTCTATTCCATCCCACAGCCCGTCTTCTGAGCGCCATGGCACTTTATGCTGGCTCTGCTTCTTTGAACTCCAAGTTCACAGGTCAGGACAAGACGCAGACAACAACGAAGGTCATCTTAGTGTGGACTTTTCCTTGGCTCTTTCTTCCTCAGTGGGGTCCTTTATGGCCTGTTGGGAGCTTTCTGTTACTTCTCCTCCAACGACTCTCGTACTCAATGCTTGTGATTCTTTTTTTTTTTTTTTGTTTGTTTGTTTTTTGAGACAGGGTTTCTCTGTAGCTTTGGAGCTTGTCCTGGATCTATCTCTTGTAGACCAGGCTGGCCTCGAACTCACAAAGATCCGCCTGCCTCTGTTTCCCGAGTGCTGGGATTAAAGGGTGGTGGCATGCGATTCTTATCTAAGAGCAAGGTAGCACCCCGTAGAGGCATGTCGGAGTAAGACGTATGCTTTTGGGGGACATAATGCCTAAGGCATACAGCTGGCATGTCGTGGGTGGTGGTGGGCAGTGGTGTCAGATGTTTTCCATGTACACCATAGTCTGGTATGGCAAAAAACAAGTCCCCTTGAGAATGTCAGGGCCATCATTGTCTGCTTGGCAATGCCTTCCATGCTGAACACCATGCTCCCTCACGGTTCTTTGGGACGATGCTTGAGTGAGTATCCTCCTTTGTCACCTCCCTATATTTCTACTTGTCTCTGAAGACAGGCTCCACCTCTGAGGTCTGGCGTTACTTTTGTAAGTAGATGTCTTATTCAGCGGTCGTATCCACACCCCATTCCTTTTTCCCCCATTCTCAAACGTGTCACCAATTTGAGATCCCCCACACCAGCTTGTGTCTTCTAAACTGATTGAATGAGGCTACCCTTCTCAGATTAAAGACACCGCGCTGTAGAGCAATTTTAGGCAGGTGTTTTCTCTCCAAAGTAGATTTAAGTGCTCTAAAAAGGTATCGAGTGGATTGTTTAATTGACTGTATTGGTCAGTGAATAAGTCGATGATTGTAAGTGATGTATCTAAAGCAGCAACAGTGACCCTGCTCGTTCTCCCTCCGAGGAGCCCAGGGACTGAGGTCTGGCCGTCTTCACGGTGATTTCTGGAATATCAGGTATACAGATGCTGAGCCAGCCAAGGACATTAGCTTCCCCCAGGACAGATGAACAAACAAGGAAGAGACAGAACTCTGTCCCCTGAGGTGCTCGCCGCACCTGATCTCAGCCCAATGCCACACAGCATGGCGCTTCACAGTGAGTGAGCACCTGTGGTACCTTCAGCATCCGTTGATTTGACTCTCACCTTCTGAGTAACCTCTTGGGAAGACCCACAGCTCCTAGCCCCTTGGCAAACTTCAAAGAGAAAATTCTCTTCCCAGGGAGGGAATGCCCAACCCTTTTCCATTAAGATTCTCTCATTTTGTTAAAGGGTTTTACAGAACACTTTAACAAGTCTTAGAGTTCATTTTCATTCCTCCTGAAAACACACTGAAGAACAGTCTAGCTTGTGGCTAGTGGACACAGGCCGGCAGCGACCACGTTGTTAACAGAAGAAAGCACTAACGCTTATTAAGCCCTTGCCTTCTGCCATGTATAGTGACTGCATTTTAATTTTTCTGCAGCTCCAAAGGGTATTTGTCAGGATAGATAAGGCTATGATTCAATACAAAAAAGTCCCAGTTCTCCACTGGGAAAGAGAAAGGAAAACACGGATTTATTTTTGCTTCACTATCAATCAATCAAAGAAATAAGCCGGGCCTTTGACCTTGGCATCTTAACTTTGGGCACTAAACCAATATAGTAGCTGTCACTGAAAAAGTTTCATGTGGCTACAGTAGGGGGAAAGAAAATGGTGTGGGATCATGGACTGCTTCTCAAACATTCTAAAGAAGTGTCCCATGCCACCTGCGCTTATAGCATCAAGTGTCATGTTCATGTCTACCTTCAATGAGGATAAGGAAGTCCAACCTAAACACCAGGGGGTGGGTATTTTGAGGAGTTAGGATTCTTTTTTTTTGTTTGTTTTTTTGTTTTTTTCGAGACAGGGTTTCTCTGTGGTTTTTGGAGCCTGTCCTGGAACTAGCTCTTGTAGACCAGGCTGGTCTCGAACTCACAGAGATCCGCCTGCCTCTGCCTCCCAAGTGCTGGGATTAAAGGAGTGTGCCACCACTGCTGAAGCCTGGGAAGGTTGGTATGTACAGAACAGGCTTCCAAAGCCATATTTTGTAATGTTGTCTCCTGAGCTCTTGGCTCCTCTGCGATGGGTGCCTTCTACAGAGCGCTGCATACATGGTACCTACCCCACCTCCATATGCTATCATTGAGATAGGAACTCATGAGGATTAAGGGTAAATGCATATTCACTTGAGAATGTCTGGGTTAAAGCTAGCTCAAAAATTATTGAAGATCAGCTACTATCCATGTTTTTTTCCCATTTTGACTCCCTTTCGGGGGCTTCAACATGTCTAGTATGTTATATAACAGAATCCTTAGTTTGAAAATGTGGCTGGGTTTTCTTTCAAATCTCGGGTGTCATAGGTTTCTTTGCCTACTGCTTTTGTTTGCTGAGTAGCAAGAAGACAGTCACTTTCTCCTCAGTCCAGCAAGGCTTCTGCCCAGTGGATCTTCAAGATGTAGAAGAAAGGGATCCAAAAGGCTTAAGTTACTTTCAGGGGGAAAAAAAAGACCTCTAGAGGGAAATGACCCCTGTTCAAAGGAACAGTAAAACAAAAACAAGACCAGCTCTTAGAGATTCAGTCTCCCTGGGGCACAGTTACGTCAGGAAGTGCTCAGCTAAGTCAGTTTGCCTCTGACCTTTCTAGTCCAAGCATCCCTAATGGAAGCGCAAAACTTAAGAAGAAATCCCAAGTTGTGTAAGTGGTGAATTAGACTTTAAACTGTCTGTGTGCCCTCTGTTCTGTTCGGCCACATACTTATATTCCCAATGAAAACGTTTCAAGTTCATTAACCCTACAGAAGATGATGCTCTGTGCTCCCCACCATCCTTCCTCCGCATCTGCATCACTGAAAGTGGGGCTTTGGGGAAGGCAGGGGTTGTTGTCAGGTTTGTGGTCTATGAGTGGACCCCTTAGCAGCTAATACACCCTAGGAAGCAGAGGAGGGGGGGGTGAGGAAGAGGAGAAGGAGCAGAAGGAAGAAGAGGGCCAGCAGGAGGACTAGGAGGAGGACCAGCAGGAGGAGGACCAGAAGGAGGAGGACCAGAAGGAGGAGCATGAAATGACATCAGAAGACAAAGAGGAGTCAGTACAGACAAGGAGAACTCCACCACATGGCTGAGAAAAGCTATGGAAATGGCTTGGAACCAATTTATTGATTAATGTAGTTACTAGAGCACTATGTTTTTATTTGTTATATTTCCTTTGTGCATTAAAAAAAAAGTACTTTATTAGAAGCGAAGCAAGCTGTGAGTTGAGGCAAATGGTTTAACCTTGCCGGTGTCCAAGCCATAACTCAGGGGCTGATCAACCTAATGAAGCATAAAAGCACAAAAATCTCTCAAGGTGAAGAGCGCAATTTAGGAATCATGTATTATTAAACAAAATGTCTACTTAGGAAGGAAACGCTCCAGTCACATTCCGTCGCCCTAACGAGTCACCGACCCTTAGGAGAGCCAGTTGCTCCAGTTCCAGGGCAGAGGATCCAACTGTTGATCACTAAAAATGGAAAAAAATATAAGAACAAAGACACCAGGCAGGGTGTAACAATTGACACGCTCTGTAAGGCATTGGCTGCTTTCAGAGACAGGTTCCTGAGCCGAAGAAGGCTTCATTTACTGGAATGGAAAAACCTAGGGCCAGGAAATTGCTCAGAGGCCTCCTGTCTTCCTGTGAGCGGTGAGATGCGGGCGCGTTGGCTACTGTTTGGATCGGAATCTCGGTTTTAGAAATGGCTCGAGCTGTGTCCTTGGGAAGAAGGGAGTTGTGTGGTGTGTTTGTGTGGAATTAGAAGAGGAAGAGGAGCTGGACAGGATGTCGGGAGGAGTCCTTTAAACTCTGTCTGGAATGAAATTAGCACACTGCTGTCCTGGGAGATTCCTAAACCAACCTGAGCTTGGGAAGTTGCCAAGTTTCCTGAAGTGGGTCCCCCCTGAAGATACAGGCCCATTCTGCATGTTTAGGATGGGAAGTTAAAACCCGAGATGAGACATGTCAGGAAGTCAATCTCCATGTGCTCATGGAGCCTACATTCTAGCCAAGTATCAGTGAGTGAGGACATAGGGTGTTGGAAGATGTGATAATAGAGTCTGTAGGCTCTGCTAACCTGTATACAGAGGATCTCAGGTGCTTTACCAGATTCAGGCTAATGATCTGTGGATAAATGCCCATGAAGGCTGTCTGCCGCGCACGGCGCCCCCGTGTCTGCGCTCTGTGTGCTGGCACCCAGTTCGCCAGCTTCAGGCAAGGGGGCTGGAGGTTAAAATACACAGACACACACAGACAGAGAGACAGCGACATGGGTCATCCTTGAATTCACCAAGAATGCCCCCTTTATTGTGCTCAGGGGCAGATTATATAGAGATAGCCACGCCCCAGCCAACCCACCAGAAACCACTCTCCTGCCATCAGGAACTCCTGACAGTCTCGTGCTCAGAGCAGCTGTAGGCACTCAGATCAGGGAAAAACAAGTTGTTTACAAGAAATTCAGGTTCTGGGGTCTCACTGCTCCCAACAGCTGTCCGTCCCCTCTTCACTCAAGGAACGAAGAAAGAGGGTACATTAGCTATGGAGGTGGGGAGGAGGGGTCTCTTCTTCTTTCCTTTGTCCTTTCCTGTTAATTGAGAGTCAGTCATGTACCAGACAGAAAACGACCCTGAACTGACAAGATCCTTAGCTCCATGGAGCAAACCGTCTACCAAGAGAACCAGATGTTAAGGAAGCAATCCCAAAATTAATGCTGTGTAAGCATCAGCACTTGTGTATCTGTCCTGGTTGGGGGTTCAGGAGCAAGGGATACTTGAAGATGTATCTGAACACATGTGTGTCATCCCAGCCAAAGGCAGCTGGGGAGGTAGGGATGGTACTGTAGACCATGGGAAGAGTGCAACAATCGTTCTGAAGGAGTGGGAACAGAACATGTGTATATGTGTGTGTGGTGGGGACTGAGACTGTTGATGGCCCGAGTGGACTCAGGGTTTGGGGAATAAGATGGTATGGTGGTCAGACCAGGTGGGGCTTGTAGGCTATAGTTAAAGTTTGTTTTGTTTTTTGGTTTTAAACCACGATCATTCTCTTGCCTCAGTTGCCAATGGTGGAACTCCAGGCTTGAGCCACCATTCCTGGATAGATTTTGAATTCTATCCCCAGATGAGCAAGAAGCTACTGGAGAGAGGGAAATGGCAGGGTCACGCTTACATGAGATATGCATGTTTAGGACAAGCTCACCATGGCTGTGGTATGGAGAACAAATTAAGGCTGTGGAGTAGGAGGGAATAGGTCGTGAACCAATTGAGGCTGTGCAGGTGAGATGATTGGGAATAAGATTATGATAAGGGACCCATGCCAAGGTCTAAAAGACGGTCAAGGAATTGAACTCAATTTCAGATTGGCCATGAGGTTTGACAGTGTGGAAACTGAGGAATTGTTTCCAGAGCACAACTGTGCCTGTGGCTTTCTTGCGTGCAGAACTCACCTTCTTGTATTAGACTAACCACAGGGATGTTAGAATATATATTTGTTTGTTCTTGGTATTAGTGCTCCATCTCCATGTATCCCTGCACACCGGAAGAGGGCATCAGATGCCATTATAGATGGTTGTGAGTCACCACATGGGTGCTGGGAATTGAACCCAGGACCTCCGGAAGAGCAGTCAGTGCTCTTAACCACTGATACAGCTCTCCAGCTTCAGAATACACACACACACACACACACACACACACACACACACATTAACCACTATTTAAGAGGAAAATGGAGTCTCTGGTTGTGTGCTATTCAGCCTCACACAAAGAAAGAGAGGAATGAAGTTGCTGAGCCGCTCCCATCCTCTCCTACCCCACAACATGTTAGATGCTATCAAAGAATATTGCCTCCAATAGCATCTACCCCAGCTGCTGCCCACCCAAAATACTATCTCAGGGAAGCCATGATTTACTCTTGTATGTCCCTGCAGCAATATAACCCGGGGGGGGGAACAGGTGAAAGTAACTCAAATAATCTATTTTATTGAACTCAATAAGTTACAAGTATTATTTCATTATGTCATCATCCATAGGGTAATTGTGAATGAGAATTTTTACTTCTTTCCCCGAAATCTTTGCAATCAGGGTGTATTTCACAGGCGCCACACATCTCGGTAAAGAAATGCCACATTTGATGTGCTCAAAAGGCACAGGTGGCCTGGGCCTGGACTGGAGAGCACAGCTCTGTACCCACAGCCACCACAAACTCTGGACTCCATGCTCAAAGCGCGGAAGTGCAGGCCCTTCCCTGGCAGTTGAGGAAAAAGTCATACCGTACACAGTAGTCCCTCTTACAACTGAAAACTGAACAGCTTGTCATCCACGAGCTGTGGAACTCGTGGGCATCAGTCTAAGGCTCTGTGTCTCAGTTTTCCATAAGGCAGGCTCTCATCACCGACTCTAGGCTAAGGAAGTCCAAATGGCTTTCCCTTCTTAGCTTGCATGCGGGTGGTCCTGACCTTTCTTTCCAGACTCTTCCATGACAACTGAAAAGTGGGGAATTGTCTTTCTGTAAAAAAGTGACAGAGCCCCAAGAAGACTTCCCATACTAACAATAACAAAATAACAACAAAAGGATTTTGTTAAGGGAAATTTGAATTCTGGCTAGACACTGAAATGATTAATGAAGCTATTGTTTTTTGGTTTTGTTCTTATCTACAGCACTGTGGTAAAAGTTTTTAGACTAAAAGCTTAGATTAAAATATAATCAGCTTTCCACATCTTGGGGTTCTGCCTCCACAGATCAACCAACCTTGGACTAAAAAGTAAGTTTTCAAATTGCATCTGTATTGAACATGAAGAGACCTTCCCACCATCATTTCTTAAAGAATACAACAGTTTACACAGCACTTATGCTGTATTAGGGCTAAGTAATCTAGAGATGGTGGGTATAGGAGGATGTGTGTAGGATGTATATAATTGGCATATATGCGAACAGTATGCCAATTAAATGAACTAATCAATTTTTATTTTGAGACAGGATCTCACTATGTAACCTTGGGTGACCTGGAACTCAGTTTGTAGACCAGGCTGGCCTTGAACTCATAGAGATCTGCCTGTCTCAGCCTCACGGGGTGCTGGGGTTAAAGACATAGGCCACCATTCCCAGCTGACTATGCCATTTTATATAAGGGAACTCTGATAACTGAGGAGGTCTTCATACCAATCTCATACGGATACCTAGGGGCAGCTGTATTTTTGGGTGAACTAAGATGATGTCATGGATCTACTTCCAAATTATATAATTATTTGGGAAGCAGAGAGGGTAGACAGGAATGAAAGAAAATTGGTTCTGGTTGAAAACTGAATAGGAGGTCCATTTTATTACTCTCTACTTTCACAGGTTGAATTTTTCCACAATAAAACAGTTCTTTAAAAATCAGACTCTGGGTTTTTTTTTTGTTTTTTTTAGGTTGTACCCCTTATTGGGCTTCAAATATTCTCCTTTACTGTTGCATATACCTCATGTTACAGCAAAAACAAAATAAACAAAACAAACAAACAAAAACCAGCCACAGGGACTCCAGGAATGCAGAATCCTTATTTATAGCACAGAATAAAGCCCCAGGCACAGACTCCAATCATAGTTTAAATATCGCTGCTAATTTTAGTAATAGTATGACTTTATCCTCAGTGTCCTTTCCTTTGGTACTGCTTCAGATCAATACCTAAAGTTGGGGGGCTATGCTCCGATTATTTAAGGAGAGTCAGTTACCGCCAGAGCCACACAGGTGCCCAAGAAACAATAGCACCGACTTGAACAAAGCCCGTTGCACTCAGAATGGCACTGGTATGGTGGATGGTACCAACCCGTTTCTTCCTGCTTGCAGTTTGGAGCAATATGCTACAGAGATGGGTAGAACCTACTGAACGAGGAACTCAGGAGGACTGTGAGCTCAGAGTCTCGGAGGACCAGCTTTTGGGGACTAGCGGAGTGTTGCTCAGAGCTCTCTTACCCTAGTCGCCTGCGCGGTGTCTGAGTGTCTAGCGTAAGGCCATTCGGTGAAAGAACACTGCCCTCCTATTGGTTTTGCTTTCTCCCCACGCCTTGGTGGGGGATAAGGAGGCCGGCCTATGTCACCAACTTGAAGAACTGTGTCAGTTAATTAGGAACAGAGGGCACCGTGGCCAGGCGTCTCAGGCAACGTGGCTGGCAAGCCTGGGTTTTCTGTGACCCACACACTCCGGTGCCGCAACTCTCACCGAGCTGACCCTCCTTTTCCTGAAGGAGTCCCGTTGCTGACCTCTCTAGAGCAGTGTCTGCACAGAAAGGGAACAGGACTCAGTCTGAATGTTTTCCTTTTGCAATTCAGCCAAAAGAGTATTGAGTTTAGGGTACCACCATACATACAGCACAAGTGTTAATGTTAAGAGTAATTTGGCGCAAATCAGCACAGTGAACTGCGTTACTTTCTACACGCGGGACATTTGGCTCCAGTGGTAGCAACGTGGCGCCAGATTTTCTTAAATGTCAGATGTCTTCAGAAACGATTTCTCCAAATTTAAAACCAAACACAAAAAAGCCATGGTATGCTACTGCGGTATTCTAAATAAAAGGAATTTGGCCCTTAAGACAAAATGAGGCATCTGCTTAGTGGAGTTCACGCTGGATCCCTGGCGGAGTGTCCAGCATGGGCAGTGTGCTGCTTGGTCTTCTAAGCCGTAGGCTTTCATTCCATTATTAATTATTCAGAAGAAGACCCTCCAGCTCTGCGCAGAACCAAGGCCCAGAACTTTGGGTTGGAAGGCTCGTCGACAGTTTCAATTCATCCCACGGCCTCCTGAAAGAACTCCTTTGTGTTACATAAGTTGGATGATCAGGTGAACATTAGCGAGAAGCGTGGACTTCCTCTGTGTCTCACAAACCCAACATTTGGCCGTCCTTGTGGTCAGCCGTCTGACAGTCAAGCACGCCGGGCCTGAAACTACATGTGTTCTTCCAAAATTTCCCTTGAAGCAGTTTGTTTCTGACTAAGTTCACTCTGAGTTCAGATCTGACCCTCCTGGCTGTTGCTGGCTGACTGTCCTCTGTTCTTGGGGGAATCTTCCTGGGAAATTGTCCACACCACACTAAAACGTTTATCTCGAGAATGCTAAACTAAATTCTAAATCAGAGAATGTGACTCTGATTCCAGATTTCCAGTTTCTTTCTCAGTCCTATCACAGAGGGAGAAGTCTCACACTTGCTGGGCTGGCTCTATCACGGAGACTCATCTGAGCCACACAGTGTTTCCTGGTGAATTTGTTAGTCAGTGGGGGGAGGAGGGAACTGCAAATACCAAAGAACTTCCCAGGGACCAAGCTAGAGCCACGATCTAGGGCAGTGGTTTGCAACCTTCCTAATGCTGTGACCCTTTAATAAGATTCCTCGTGCTGTGGTGACTCCAAATATAAAATTATCTCGTTGCTACTTCATAACTAATTATGGATCGCAGTGTAACTATCTGATATGTGGGCTGTCCGATACTCGACGCACAGGGGTCGACACACACAGGTGAAGAACCTCTGTGAGGTGATGAATGAGCAGAGATTCTAAAAACTGAGTTCTAGAATATTAAAACTTTCGTATCTTCTTTATGTCGCTGTAGGATGGAAACATTCCCTAAATCTGAACAAGATGGTATCAGGAACTCTTTCCCATGCCCTGAGCAGGCCTCTTCTAGGGAAGATTTGTGAGAATCGAACGTGATCATGGCCATGATAGTTCCTGAAAATGTTGAGAATGATCTCAGTGTTGCCATGGCACCATGACTTCAATATCAATTTAAGAGCTGACCTGATCTCATGTGGACCATGGAAGTAGCCATAAAAGGATAAAAAGATACATCTAAAGAGACAAATGATATAAATATGAATTATATTGATCTGAAACAATTTAGCACTGTGTGCCAAGACCCAGAAACTCATAGACTTTTTTACTCCCTAACTCTAGTTCTAAAGAATCTAATTTCAGGAAATAATACTCAAAAGAGACTTATGAGTGACATTGTTTATTTTGTATATTTATTTGTATACTACACAGAGATTTAGATTTAATAGTGCTGTCAAAGGAAGCATCCATGCATAGTAAAAGAAACTAACCAAAATATTAGCATAGCTACTTTGGGATTATTGATTATTTTAATTTTCTCCTTCAGCATTAAATTTTTCAATGCTAATGGATTTATATTACTTAAAAGTCATTAAAAGCAAATTAGGTGGAATTCTTTACCATAATTAAATGTTGGTGCCAGCTTATTCTGGGGGTTAATATGTCATGGCCAATAGCTGGTGTACCTCATCTGCATCTCTGGAATTCCCTTTTCCATCACTCAGCGTGGGCTTTATGCTGCGGCTTTCCCCCCCCCCCCCCCCCCCGCCACATCTTTCCAACATCCAAAGAGCTGAGTCCTGTTGATCGTAGAGTGTCTAAGTGTGGCTTTCCCTTCTGTTTCCTGCACACGAGGTTCATATGCTATTAATTAGCTCATAGCCCATTTCTTCGAGGGTAGAACTCTCCATGAGACAGTCATTGTAAAATTCAGTTTGCACAAACCTCCCTGAGAAGTTCTAAAATGGGAATTTAATACATTCGTATTGAATTTCACATTCACAAATAGCTACTTACTCTGAAAAAGTCAGGAGTTTCAGACATTTAACAAACTATGAAAACTCGGAATTTAGTATTTTATTAGTAACAAGTAGCTCCAAGTGAGTACCCTCAACCACACGAGATGCTCCATAGACATGTCTTCATCCTTTGAATTGGTTGTCTTAGGTCAGTTTCTCCATCTTCAGCCAGCAAAAATCAATATAAAAACTTGGAAGGGGGTGGCCGAAATGCTCTACTAAATGTTATTAGCAGCATGGTCTTCTTCCTTCCTTCCTTCCTTCCTTCCTTCCTTCCTTCCTTCCTTCCTTCCTTCCCTTTCTTCCTTCCTTCCTTCCTTCCTTCCTTCCCTTTCTTCCTTCCTTCCTTCCTTTCTTTCTCCTTTTGTCTTTTCTTTCTTTCCTTTTTTTTTTGAATGCAGGTTGACCTGGATGTTGAATATTACTGTCACATGTCCATTAACGATTGGAATATTTCCTGAAAATGATATTGTCAGTTTCATCATCATGCGTACGTCACGAAGCGTACTTACATAAGCCTGTGTGGCTCTAACATCAACAGGCAATATAATCGTGTAGAACTAACAGAAGGCCTTTCCTGACCTAAACATCTGTACGTGGTGAGCTCCTTCATTTGTCAAATGATGTCAACATATTTATGTCTGCTAATCTCTGATGAACTTTATGTGATTTGGGGCATATGTGAGTTTTTTTTCTTATGTATCCAATTTTCTAGTTCCTACATCAGTGAGAGGCTTAGGAGATTGTAGTTTTTAAAAGACCCTAGTGGTCTGCCATTCAGTGATCAGAGAGTCCTCTGTGGGCAGAGCTGGTACACTGTTCCATCGTGGGTTTCTATTGGTCAAGCATCTGGGCAGGGAGCGGGTCTTGGAGAAGGGATTAGGAGGAAAAGCCCCCTGAAACAGAAAGAATGGAAGTGGGAAGTGGCCTCTGGGGGAAGGCAATGCTGATGATGACTCTAAGAATTTATGTGCGTATAAGAGTCAGGTATGTGACTCGTAACTGAATGACTGTCCTATAACCTTTACCAAGCTGCTGAGTATTTGGCAGAGTTTAAAGGGACAACTTCTCCCCAGACTTAAATAACCGGAATGATTCAGTGATGGGATTTCTTGGGGTGGGTGGGTAAGTCCTTTTTGGGGCCAGCAATGTTATGAGGAAGCAAAAGGCTGGTCTGGGTCCTGTGGCCAATTCCCTGCAGATCCCCTACTTAACATGTGTACCAAGCTCCCCCCCCCCCCCGCCGCCCCACAAAGATTCTTCACATGCCAGACTTTGATTGTTCTAGCAACCATGTGAAGGGCATAGGGAACCTCTGGGCTTCCTGTTCTTTAGAGAGAGAGAGAGAGAGACTTTCAACTTTAACTGACTTTCTGAGCTCACGTGGCGGTGGTTGAGTCGATAGGCAAGGTGAAGTGTGCACCCATTCTAGAGGGCCTATGTGACCTAAGTGAAGGTGCACAGCAAACACATAGTTCAATCACGCACACTCTGGCCTCAGGCAGGTAGCTTCCCCTCTGTGCTTTTCTCCTACAGAATGGAATAACGGCTCCTCTCTTGCAGGATTCATGTGAAGCCTCAGTTATGCAATATCTCACTTCCCTTGATTCTTATATTCATTTATTTTGAGGTTGTGCAGTTTTGAATGATGTCTGGAAACTTAGGGAGAACCAATCGTATAGAGATGGAATCTGGCCCCCAGTGGGTGCTGCATGAAATTCCCAAGATGTACTGGAAACTTTCCTTGGATGGGTGCTTGTGTGGTTTTGTACTCAGACCTTGTGGCCTGACCCACTGAGAAATAAGACATGCTTGAAAGAGGTCAGTTATTTACTGGAGTGGGAGACACTGTACTGAGCTCTGTGACTGCTCACAAGAGTTCACAAGTAGATGTACAAAATCCCCACTGAGATGAAAGAGTCTAGAAGTAGGTATCCAAAGAGAACTTGAGGTCAAGATTAAAAGCAGAAAGAAGTCAGCAAGTTACAGCCCTCAGGACAAATCCAGCCCACTACCTGTTCTTGAAAATAAAGTTTTATTAGAACACAGACACGCCCACCGAGTTACCCAATCGCTGCTTTCTTTTCAATGGCAATGTTGATTATCTGCAACAGGAGATTATGTGTCTCGTAAAGCCAAAAATATTTACCATCTGTCCTCCTACAGCAACTATTCTCCAGCCTGTGGTGAAGACTTCCAGGCTATGCCACCTTACAAAGATCATTAATACCCATAGTGCCTCAGATTCCCAATGTATTCGAAAAGGATGGGTTGAGGTGGCAACTCACACCTATAATCCAAGCTCTCAAGAAGCAGAACAAGTTCAAGCCCCCCTTGGCTTCTTACTGAGTTGGAGGCCAAACTGAGTTACATGGCAAGATTTTGTCTCAATAAATAAATAAATGGATAATAGCAGAGGTATGCTATTTAAACTCGATAGTTCATGAAAGAGACTTGCATGTGATAATCCTCAGCTGACAGTAACTATCACAATTATTAGTAGTGCCACTGATTGTCAGCTAATCTTTTTTGGGTAAAATACTCTGGGCAGGTTTTCAAGTACCCCCACCCCCAGCCAGCGTGCGTGCATAGATATCACTGCAGCTAAATTCGTCTTCTTCCCCTGCCATCACTGTGCTTTCTTAAGATCAGCCATTTCAACGCTATCAGCTCGGCACACTGTCCCGTTCCTCCACACCCGTGGAGGCATTTGGATGAGTGTCATTGAATATTCCCCAGTAGTCTGTGCATCCTATCTGAAAGAAGGGGAATTGAGGGAGACATTCTGCTAGAATTAAATGTCAGGACTGCCAGCCGCTTCCTTCTCAAAATATGAGCTAACTATTCCAAAAAGTGTGAACCATCAATCAAAGTATCAGAGAATATTTTGAATTTGCTTGCTGTTGTTATAGGAGGGGAAAATGTAAAAAATTTTTAGAGGAAAAATCAACCTCTCGACAAATGGTACCGAAAGCTATTAGGGAGCTGAAAAACCCAGCAGCCTCCCTTCGCCTCCTCTGCACAGTGGGAAACGCTTGCTCCGTGTAGAACACATGCTCCATCCTGAAGGGCTGTCACAGATGGGGGTGATTTCCAAGAGAGAACTGAAAAGAAAACAAAACCCCACAGCCCAACCTTTCAGAAGTATTGCAGTCATGCAGAGAGAAGGCTTCTGTAGCCCTTCCTCATTGTCAACCTTTGCAGATAAGAAAAAAACAAAACAAAACAAAACAAAACAAAACAAAAAAACAACCAACCTGAACTAGGCTCGCTTCCTAGCATGTGCAGGGTCAGACCTTGAAGAAGGGACACCTGGAGGGAAAGCAATGTGTGGGTGAGGAAACGTCTCCAGGTTAAGAATCCTGCACACAAAAGCAACACATTTGTGGCACCCTCTACCACCGTCGGGGTAGAGCAAGGCTGGGTCAGGACACGTCCATTTGTGGAGCATACAGTCCATAGTGACCACTGCCAAAGCATATACTTTATTAACTCAGACTTGGCACACAGCCATGACCTCCTCTCCCCACTCCCAGTCTCCAGTATTCTGGGTAGGCGGTGGGAAGACAGGGGCTGTGGGCTGGCACAGGGCTTTCCCCTGCAGAATGCTTCTTCTGCCCTCATTGCCTACCGGCAGATCTCGTCACACTTGCTTTCCCTTTGCCTGAACTCTGCCATGTACATCCAGTGAGTGCTTCCCTCCAGTAGTTCCCAGCCATGGTGACAACGAGGGTCACCTACCTACCGAGCTCTTTAAAGACATGGATGCCTAAGCCTCTGCCTCCCGAGTGCTGGGATTAAAGGCGTGCGCCACCACTGCCCGGCACCTACCGAGCTCTTTAAAGACATGGATGCCTAAGCCTCTGCCTAAGACTCAGGTCATCGAGTCTATGGAGAAACAGAGTAGTGTATCTTTAAAACTCTCCAAGTGGTTCTAACGCATCGAGACCTACTATGTGCTGGTTCTAACGCATCGAGCCCTACTGTGTGCTGGTCCCTCTTCTAGAGGAATAAAACAAGAACATTGGCCAACTGTCTGATCTCGTGGGGCAAGTCAGATAATAAATGTCTGAATAGTCAATACACTCTTTTCTGATAGTGCAACACACACACGAGGCTATAAAAGAATGAGGCTGAAGTAAGGATATCTTGTAATTTTACTTGAACTGTCCGTGGTTCACAATTTGCTTCTTTGCTTGGTGAGCTCTCTTAGAGTTCAAGACCAGCTACCAAACTATGTTTCTAGGCCAGCATGGTTAGCCTCCTTGCCTTCTCTGAGTCTAGGTTTCTCAGTTTGACAGATGGTAACAAGGGCACTCTCACAAGGCAGACGTTGGCTCAAGGATGCCTCTGACCTTTATCTTTATACCCAGTAGACACATCTTTCATCCAATAGGGCACATCTTGAACTAGTCTGTTTTTTTTTTT
>JABTXL010009415.1:2855360-2865685 GCA_025134845.1 Neodon shergylaensis
TGTGTGTGTGTGTGTGAGCCTATGCAAAAACCACAGATCTTGTCTTAAAGGGAATAATAAAATAGGCAGTTATATTGATGGAAGACAAAGGAAAATTCTGGTTCCTAATTGCCCCCTCATACATGTAGAACATTTTCAAAACCTGCATATGTTGCTATTGTAGTTATACATTCATACACACATACACAAAGATGAGAAGGGGAGTCTAGGATGCATTTCCAAGCGTCAGCTCTGGTTTCTGGTTATCATAAGTAGTTTCCATCTTATTCAGATACATTATCACTTGTTTCTGTGTAGATTCTTTGCAGTTTGTATATATTACACTTCCTGGAATATACAATAAAACTCATTACACATGGAGAATGACCTGCAGGCAAAGAACCATGTATGCAACACACACACACGCACACACACACACACGCACACACACACACACGCGCGCGCGCACACACACACACACATCTGCAAACCATGCAAGACTCCCGCCCTCCTTGGAGGCTGATGAGTTTAATTGGGGTCCTTTGCTCACGCCTCTCACTAAAGTGTTGGGGACATCCCCGTCATCGCAGGAATCGAGGGGTCAGTGGATGGACCGATGCTATCATCTCTGCAGGCCTCTTTTCTAGGGTGAGCAATAAGGGAAAGAAACAGAAAAGAAAGATCCAGCACAGGCATGGATAGCCAAGTTATTTTAGTTGCTGCTTTTTAATACACTACCACACTAAAGGATTGAAGCATGCACTTTTAAAACTCATTGGCAGCCCTTGTGTATGCTACAGAAAAATCTGCCTGCTGGGTCTAAGCTGGTGGGGGCTAACAACTAGATTTGCAGGCCCAGAGAATTGGAGAGGAAGCTACTTGTGTCTAGAAATACTCTTTCAATGGCATTTACTCAATCATACGTGTGGGTCGTGGGATTGCTCCAAGCTCAGATGTCAACCCAGGGCAAGTGATCAGCTTTTCAGTCCACTTCCTGATTCTAACAAACTATGTACAATCCCTTTCTGCATTCCGCCACTGCATATGACTTGGCCATAAAAGTTATCCGCCCCTCGCAGCTTCTACTGGGTTTCTATTTTTTGTTTGTTTGTGTGTTTTAACTAGGTCTCTGTGAAAGCGGTCTACCATCATCATTAATTTTGTCTTTAACATTTTTTAGTGGGAGCTAGGCATGGTGACACACACCTTTCGTCCCAGTACTCAGGAGGCAGAGACAGGCGAACCTCTGAAAGTCGAGGCCAACCTGGTCTACACAGCTAATACCAGGACAGCCGGGGCTACACAGAGACACCCTGTCTCAAAAATTCCAAACAATGACAACAAAAATTTAATGTGCTCTGTTAAGTCTGGTGGTATCTTCAGGTGGGAGTTCTTTATTCCTCCTTCCTTATATCACTCAACATGCCTTTGCTCCCAGGCACAATTTGAGCAACTTTGAATGGACGACGTTGTATCTCATTAGTCACTTTTTAGTCTTTTTTAGACACTCTCCTGGTGAGGAGAGCTGTAGAATGAAGTCTCCCTTGTGGTGGGATCATAAATAAGAAACAGTGAGCTCTCCTAGCAATGCCTTCATTTGACCAATAAAACTCTTCCAGGTTTTTCTATTTTAATAATAATCCCCAAATTTAAATTAACCTCTTCTGTTTGCTTCCTAGTATCCTTCTCCTCTCAACAGCTAAACTTAAAATAGGAGCAAAACCATTCTTCCCCCTCCCCCCCCCACCCCTGCAGGCGCTCTGGTACAGAACTTTCCTGAATCTGTGTGGTGGATCTGCTGGGTTCTTAATATGTAGTGGTACATCAGAAGTCTCTCTCTGCTCCTGCTCTCAGTGTGGAACCGCCGTGAACCTCAGTGTGTGGGACCTTGGAGAAAGCATGGCAGCAGGAGCAGAAATCTGGCTGCTCTCATTTTCATCCACACTCGGGATGAGCGAGAACAGGAAGTGGGGCCAGGCTCTCAGTGTTATTCTTACTCCATCAAGGTCCCACCTCCTAACCGTCCCAAGCAGTGCCAGCAACTAAGAAGGAAGTGTTTGAATAGAGGAGCCTATGGGAGTATATTTCTCCCTCGAACACCACAGGATGATTTGAGTGTGTGTGTGTGTGTGTGTGTGTGTGTGTGTGTGTGTAAAACTCCAAGCCCTGTTGAGAAGCAGGCAGAGGGTGGAAATGTAACCTGAATGTGATGTTTGGAAATGGGGCTTCTGGGAGAAGATTGTGATTAAATGCATTCATTGAGTGGAGACAGAATCCTGGCTTTAGCAGCTAAGGGAAAATCACTGCCATGTAGAGCTGCTGCTGTCTTGGGTCACTGGACACAAGGAGTGACCACCCAATGTAGCTGCTCTCCCTTGCACTTCTAGAACCAGGGATGACCAAACAAACCTCTTTTCTTTACATTGTCACCCATCCACAGGTGTTTTGTTATAGCGGCAAAACCCAGACTAATACACACATCAGTGCTTGCTTTATATCACACCAAGGCCCATGCTTTTCCTCCCTTTTTATAATTTATGAACCATTCCCATCCCATACAACCCAGGGGATTTAAGGACGAGAGGGCCCAGGTGAAGAAATTGCAATCCTGTCAACCCTCTTGGACTCAAGGTCTTCCACAAGGCTGCTGATATTTTTCAGTCATCCCCAGAAAGAATCAATGATGCTAAATGTTAGCCACATCTCTCCTTCCTATGCTTTCATCTTCTGTGGGTAATAATTGAATCTTACATTTGGGGCAGTGTTCCTTTCATGATAAATTTCATGCTGTGTTTTGGCTCCTCTGATCCCTTATCCAAAGTGAATTCTTGTCTTGTGACATCTGAAACTCTATTTTTCTTCAGCAAAATACTTTTGAGCAGCTTTGGAGATTTCTAAACCATTCATCTGGTGCCGAAACCCAGCATCAGCATAGGTGAGTTCCTTGTCAAGGAATTGGGCCCCACTGACCCAGCTGCTGCTCTGACTCTCCTAATGTATGGATGGATCATTTGTTTTCGTCAGCTCCCGCCATCCATCGAACTTGACCCCAAATTCTAGAGTCCACCTTCTCAGCTATTTCTCACTTCCACAGGCGCTAACCATTTCTCTCTCTGTCTATCCTAAAAGCATCTCTTGACTTCCAGAGCCTTCTACACCCTCCCAAGGCACCCACCTGGGCACTCGTCTCACATGGCTTGGCTTTGGCCTGCTACTCCCATTTGGGTATCTCTACTAAAGACATTCACCATCTACCCTCTGCCCTGTTCCCTCATCTCTGTCTACTGGATCAGCATCACCCAGAGACTCCTGCTTTGTCTGCTATTGCTACCAGAGCCACACTGGTGTGCCAGGAAGCCCCTCTCGCCCTACTTGGGCCGTGGTCACATGGGAAAGAAGCCTTTCCTCATGATTTGGAATGTTTTTCTCCTTGACAAGTTTCCCATTCTGCTTGGGGATACTCTGGATGGAAATTCTTGTCACGAGGACACTTTCCCCACCTCAGCTCAGCCATCTTTTTCTCGCCTCCCCCTAGGAACTCTGGTCCTACTATGCAACTTCTTGGCTTCCATCTGTAGTCCTATTATGTGACCTCTTGGCTCCCACCTGCAGGCCCCAAGCCTCTGCTCTCCAGCCTTGCAGCTGCCTGCTCTGCTCTTCCTTAAGCCTGCCTCAGTCTCCCTTTCCTCCAGCAGAGTTCATTCCTGCCTCTCGTCTAAGCCCAGGCCTGTCTGGCCACTACCCATTCTTTCTCGTTCAGCTCCCTCTTGAAACTTATAAAAATTCTCCCTTGAAGAATTTTGCTTTTCAACCCTTTCTCTCTTCCTCCATGGACTCAGATTTTATTAGTACAAACAGCTTGACCTTAACACAGATCAATGGCCAGAGACTGGCACAGTCGATTTTCAGATTCTTTCATTTGGTAACAACCTCCGGGGCTGCACAAACAAAGGACCCCCAAATCTCTTCATCTAAACTTGCTCTGCTCTCCATGTCCTCTGCTTCCCCACTCTTAAAAGTCTTTTGTCTACAGTTTCTCTGTGCTCTGCTAATAAAAATGTGTAATGAAAAATTGGCTTAAAAATCTATACATGGGTAATCTTAATTTACTACAACACACTATATATGTGATTCAATTCTTGTTTAGAATATACTGAGCCAGGTGTGGTAGCACCTCAAGAGGCAGAGGCAGGCACATCTCTGAGTTTGAGGTCAGCCTGGTCTACAAAGTGACTTCCAGGACAGCCAGGGCTACACAGAGAAACCCTGTATAGAAAAAAATGGGGGCAGTGGGGGGAGGTATATACCATAGATGTAACTTACATTCAACTCTTGTTTAAAAATAGGTCTACAAAGAATAGATATTTTAAATAATAGCTACATGGTCGGCAACTATCTTTACCAAGGTTGAAGGGTACATGCCATGCGACTTAACCATCATCTTATGATAACCACTTAGTATAAACCAACTAAGGTAACACCTATATCACTTTTCAGTCCTACTGAGGCCTCTGCCTCTCCTTTTGGACTAAGTACACAACAACAGGTCTCCAAAATATTTCAGATTGGTATGGATTTTTGTATGATGATAAAAAATTTAAGGTTATAAAGGTCTACTATGGTTAACAAAAGCTGGCTTGGATATTTACACCTAACTTCTTCTATCTTTGCTAACTGTTCAACACCAGGCTTCTAGAAAATTTAAGTAACAATATATGTTGATAAATAAGGTATGTTTTATAAATAAGGTTTATAAGTTCCTAAGACTTATTCAGGTTCACAGTAATATTTATATAGCATCTTTGTCTTTGCTCACTTTGTTAAGTTCTAGTTATTTGGGTAAACTGAGTTACACAAGAAACTGAGATATTCTGTAATGGTGCACTATAAAAAGATCAGGAAAATTCCCAGTCTCTCTGTGGACTGCTTTATGGTTTAAATTTGACTGTATTTATGGTTTAAAGTTTTATTTTTATGCTAAAGGCTCTTCAATTAAATCTTCAACTCAAAAATTAAAAGCTCAAACCTAACAAGGACAAAGCTGTAAAATTCTTGTCTTATGAAAGCTACCAAGTTGAACTGTTAAAGATAAGTAAGACACCCAAGTTCATTTATTTTTAAAGTAAAGCCTAAACTCACAGATATCTAATAGACGGCCCTCAGACATGCAGAGAGATGCTGATATGGCATTTAAAATGTTTAATGAAAGAACAACAGACAGAAATGGTCCTGGTGAGAACCCTAAGGTCTCCAAAGAAGGTAGAAGGGGCAAAACCACTCCACCTAAATTTCGGTAACACTAACCACTGGGCCAAACTGTCCTGCGCTTCTCCTGCTGCAGGGCTCTGCCCAAGTTGTGACACTTTTGGGTTGACTGCCCTGCTCTGCCTGGTCAAAGTAAGGTCCCAAGGCATTCTCCACAGGAAAATCTCTCGATGTGGGGGGGTCTGGCAGCCAAAGGCTGGTACTGCTGTATCTATGTGACAGCTGAAGACTAAACGCTATCCTTCATGAGAGCTGAAGACCCATGACCCTGCCCCCAACAAAGCCATCAAGACCACAGGAGCCTAAGGCAACCATCCAGGAAATGGGTAAGTCTCTGTCATTTTAATTGATACATATTGTTGTTCTTTTCGGAGACTACAGCTCCCAGAACCCTCCTGGATTACGGACACAAGCGCGCGAATGCGCAAGGACACTTCTCCCAGGAACCCTCGCGTTCCCCGTTAAAACTGAGAGTCGCCCCTCCCCGCGCTCTCTTTTCCCCGGTTTCCCCGCCCTAACCTCTCGTGTAGCACACCTGAACCTTATCTGTAGTCCCTTTCCTATTAAAAGGACCCACGTGGGATCCACGTGTCTGCGTGTTCTTCCACCCCTCTCCCGTGTTCGTCTCGCGTCCGTCCCTCCACACACACCCGCGGTTCTTTTTTAAAAGAACAAAACATATGCTATTTGGATTATACGTCCTGCTGTAATTTATCCTCCTCAGGTCTCTGATGATAATGACTGACTGTGACTTTAACAACAGGAAGCACACCACCAACTCCTCCCCCAAGGGTGCAGCTGCCTTTTCTTTGTTAGTAAAACAGGCCTCAAACCTCACTTTCCTAGATCTCCAGCAGAGGAAGCATTGACCTTGCTGCCAGCCTCTGAAAGGAGATAAACTCACAGATTCTTCTAACCCCAAGTCATTTTGGGGTTCCCAAGCTTTTACTATGACTCCAAGGCGTGAATCTACCGCCTTTTCTACAATATGGATTTTAGTGCAGATCACAAACAGTGGGAATGCTAACATATCTAAAACTCTTTTTGTAAACGTAGAAAAAAACAAACCCTGTACGCTTCATGGAATCAATTTGAATCCATCTCTCACAGATCAAACTGACTGCAGATGAGGACTCCTGCCAACCAACAGCCTGAGTTTCCTGTCTACTGCTTATTCATGAGGAGGGGATTTCTCCCCCTTTCCCTGGTTTTGGGACTCCCTTCCCCCAACTACCATGAGCTTGGAAGTTTCAAACACATACCCAATATTAAAAATATTACTATAAATTCCCAAACTTTACCTTCTGTCCCTAATATTTATCTGTTCCAGCAGATTTCCAACCAACCAAACACTGCAAACTGCTCTAAACTGACAGGTCAGCCGTGGTGCTGCTGACAGAATTCCCCCAGTTTCCATTCCCTATATAATTCAGCCATTTGGGATGCTTGGATACCCATCCTTTTGTCTACCCTTTACTCTCCTAGCTCTTCCTTCCCTGTGCCCTTTTCTCCTCACATGACCTAGCTCAGGGTCATGCTCCCTCTGAACTTGCCCAGATGTCCCTGCCTCTGATTGTTGTGGGAGGGGCCACTTGTTCTTTTCCTGGCCGCTCAACCCCAAAATAATCATACAGAAACTATATTTTTTAAATCACTGCTTGGCCCATTAGCTCTAGCTTCTTATTTGCTAACTCTTACATCTTAATTTAACCCATTTCTATTAATCTGTATATCGCCACGAGGCTATGGCTTACTGGGTAAAGTTCTGGTGTCCATGTCCTGTGGGGCTACATGGCTTCTCTCTGACTCCGCCTTTCTTTCTCCCAGCATTCAGTTTAGTTTTCTCTGCCTACCTCTATTTCCTGTGCAGACCCAAGACAGTTTCTTTATTAACCAATGGTATTCACAGCGTACAGAGGGGTATCCCACATCATCTGACTATGCTCCCTTTTATCTACAATAAACTTTCTCCTCCACCATATCTAGGAGCAGTTATATCCTCCTTTTTTCTTTTCTTCCTTTTTTGTTTTTTCATTCAGAGATGGAAGAAAGAAGATAGAGGAGAATGTCGTAGCTCATGGGAGAATGGCTAGAACCACAGAAAGCTGGTCACATCAAGAGTAAAATCCATAAAATAAGAATAATTTTTAAAAATCTTTTGCATTTTAAGAGACCCTGCTAATATAATGAAAATTCATACACTGGGAGAAAATATTTCCAAATTATATATCTAATAATGAGCTGGTTTCAACAACATTTAAAAAACGTATAACTCAACAATAAGAAACAAGTGTTCCTCTTTTTGGGTCTGGCTTACCTCACTCAGGATAGTGTTTTCTATTTCCATCCATTTGTATGCAAAATTCAGTAAGTCCTTGTTTTTTACTGCTGAGTAGTACTCTAATATGTATATATTCCATACTTTCTTCATCCATTCTTCCATTGAAGGACATCTAGGTTGTTTCCAGGTTCTGAAGTAGTTAGACTTAATGTTGCATACCTTTAATTGACCTTGGGAGGCAGAGACTTGTTTTGTGAGTTCAAGACCAGCTTAGTTTACATAGTGAGTTCCAAGGTAGTCAAGGCTATGTCATAAGACCCTGTATTCAAACATAAAATAACCAAAGGGCTGGAGAGGTAGCTCAGTGGTTAACAGTGCTTGCTGCTCTTCCAGAGGACCTGCATTCACATCCGGTCAGTCACAAACCCTGGAACTCTAGCTTCAGGGGAGCTGACACCCTCAGCTGGCCTCCTCAAGCACCTGCACACACATGTACATATATGCACAGGCATATTTGCATATACATACGGACACACTTGAATACATATAAATAAAATAAAATTTTAAAAATCAATTGGACACTTACAATGGACACACATGTTCAAGAGCTTTTAAGTTTTACCTCTGCAGAGTATCTATCTTTACCTCGTTCACTGATGCCTAGACCTATGAGCCCACCTTGGTTTGTTATACAGGTCTTCATTTCTGAGAAAGCTCGCATCATGAGGGATAGTGTTGAAACCCTATTACTGCTTTACCCCTGACATCATTTACCCTTGATCCACAACTGAGCACCTAAAATAGACTTTAAAGTATATACTGGCTTCCATCAGTGCCCCGCCTTAAACTGGGCAACATTAGGCAATGTCTTCAGACTCTCATATTTCATGGGCAGATCTGGTTGAAAGGCTAACCCTTAAGCCCAAAAGAATGGCTTCACTTTGATCATGCATTTAAAAGCTAAGTGCTAAAAAGAAATCATATATTTTAATTCTATTGTGGTCAACTTTTGCCACCAAAGCCTGGGTCCTTTTTGTCCCGGCAGAATGGGCTTCTTCCTACTAAGGGGGCATTAGCAGACTCTGGGTTCACGTCGGTAGCAGGTCAGCAACGTCTCCCATCTGCCTTAAGGCCACCCAGACATCATACGGCCCACAGAGTGCTGTGCTATTTTAGTAATGAGAATTACCCACCTGGAAAAAGAGCCAGAGTGACAAGTGACAGAGAGATAAACATCTTCCTGCTTAGGTTTCAGTAGTTGGAATGAAGCTACATCCCCTCCTCAGACTGTTTACCTGATTGTCTTTTCTGCACAGCCCTTCCCTGAGCTCTGCCCACGAGGATGGTGAGTTTGCCTTAAGTATCTATTTCAATCTCTCCTTTGTCGAAAAACTGAGAACAATTATTTTCAGATTCTTTTCATATGGGATTCCAGATGCAAATTAGAGCTGAAGACAACCGAGGAAGATTTGGAAGTAGGGTGAGTTGGGGACCCCAAAGTCCAGCCATGCAAAACCGACCCCTTCCTTTGCAACATGCCTTTTTATTCTGATCTGAATCCTGTCACTTCTGAGTCCATCACCAGGACTTAATCATAGTTCATTCGCCATGTCTTTCCTATGTGGAAACTTTCTGGCTTGGCCTTTAAATTGTATTCTGGCAACAAAGTATCCCTGGGGGAAAAATTGGGCCCCATGATCTCATGCACGGCCTGGAGCTCAGAGTGCCCCATGCCCCAGTGGTTTCCTCCGTGGAGACAGAGGTGCCTCTCGTTAAATGTTCCACTCCCTTATTCTTGCCTCTTCCCCTGTGGATTGTCACTTTCCTGCCTCTTTTCCTTCCATTATTTTCTCCACGACAAGTTTCTTCCTCCTCCTGATGCCCTTTCGGTCCCCAGGGGACCGGAGCACTCCCTGGATCATGAGGGGATACACCAGACTGAGAAGTGAGCAGACCAAGCTTGACGACTTCCTTCGTGTTTCAGGCCTCAGCTCTCTACAAACCCAGAGCTATCATTCTTTCTAAAGCATTCAAATGTAACCTACCATAGCGAATTCTCTTACATGGACACTTTGTGTTATTTAAAATAACTGTCTCTGTGTTTACTCACAGGATCATGATGATGGTTTTATTAAAAAGCATGAGGTAGCTCCTTAGTTACTGACATAGAACAATGGCCACACGATAAAGCCACCTGTAGAACAACATGGCCAGAGGAATCCACAGTTTTTTGTTTTGTTTTGTTTAAAATTTATTTATTTATTATGTATACAATATTCTGTCTGTCTGTATGTATGCTTGAAGAGGGCACCAGACCTCATTACAGATGGTTGTGAGCCACCATGTGGTTGCTGGGAATTGAACTCAGGACCTTTGGAGGAGCAGGCAATGCTCTTAACCACTGAGCCATCTCTCCAGCCCAATCCACAGTTTTTGAACTATATGCTATTTGACTGTTGTTGGAATAATTTAAGTGGCACACGGAAGCATTTGCCTTGGGAGGGAGGCAAGCTCCAAAAAATAAGAAAGAAAATACACTTCTTGTTTGTACACTTCTAAATTGTTTGAATGCTTTAAGTCAGCATTTATTTAATAGTTTAACCACAACACCCACTTTAGTTACCCTTTGGAACCATCTATATTGTGAGGTAGTGCTTTATTCAGAAGTTTTAGGTACTAAAATAAATTTTCTTACCTATAGGCATTATTTTAGTCTCTTTTAAAATAAATCCTTCAATCATAGATAGATAGATGATAGATAGATAGATAGATAGATAGATAGATAGATAGATAGATAGAT
>JABTXL010009415.1:2865695-2883770 GCA_025134845.1 Neodon shergylaensis
GATAGATAGATAGATAGATAGATAGATAGATAGATAGATAGATAGATAGATAGATAATAGAAACAGACAGACAGACAAAATAAGACAGAACTGTTTTGCCCTTTAAAAAAAGGAGCAAAATGGCCCCGGCTTTTTATTTTGCCTCACTCCCTCTGGCTTCTCCCTACTCAAACTTCTTAATCACCTAACTATAATTAGCATCTAGTCCCATGTCCTAGCAGTTCACAGATCCCAGACTTGAGAAGTGGTAGAGGAGCAGAGGTACATTTTGAGAAGGGGGCCTGGAGAGCGGGCACAGTGGTTAAGAACACTTGTTCCTGCAAAGGGCCCCGTTTTAACTGTTAGTACCACATGGAGGTTTACCACCTCCTTGGGCATCAGGCATGCATGTGGTGCAAAACACTCATACACACAAAAAATAAGAAAATAAATCTAAATAAATAAAAAGTCTAAAAAATTTTGAGAAGAGAAGGCACTGAGATTTCTTTTTCTTTACTGGATTCAAACTAAAGCTGTTTATAACTTTCCATATAACTTATATTATATGCAACTCTATATATATATTAACTCACCATCTAGAGAATAGACTTGAGTCTGTTCACAGACTCTACCTACTATAGATTGGTTTTAAAGGTTATTTAAATCCTGTTTAATTTGCTGCCAAGAACTTTCAATATACCATGACGCCTACTATGGTGAGGTTTTGTATTTATATCAGCAAATAAGGCCATCTCCCTAAGTATTTTCTCCAAGGGGACTTTTATTAATTGGCTTTGTTTGTAGCAAGCTAGGGTGACACGCAGTCTACTACAGCAGCGAGCGCTTTCGAGCACTAATGGTCCACACATGGGAACATCATTCACTGCACCCTTTCCACATAACCTGACACATCTTTAAGACAGAACCCTCCTCCTGCCTCCAGTGCCCAAGGAGGAAGTCAGTAAGAATAACCTGAGAGTGTGATTTCCTCCCGCTTCCTGATACAGTCCGGCCTGCTTGAGGACAGTCCTGCAAACACAGGCTTATTGCCATGGCACTGAGACTCCTCTCATTTTCTGGACAGGACAACGGCTCAGCACCTCAGAGTTCCTATGTTTAGGCTTTAGGGTAAGCATCCTCTCCCGTCCAGATGCGGTGAGTCAGTGGAAAATGCATATCCCATCTACAAGCCTCTGAAAGAGTGAGCCATTATTTATTCTACAGCAAGTGTGTTTCCTGGAAACAGTATGAGCCCCAAATACTCAATTCTCATAAATTAGAAAATGTTGGTCTAACTATGAGACGTTTTTATTTATGTCTCTCTAGGTTTATCCCATCTTTCCTCCTGGGAGCTCTGCTGCTACTGGTTCCACAAAGCCGCCCCCATCTTACTTTCTTCGACACTGTTTCCTGATCTGTCTCCTACTTGCATTTGGCCCCTCTATACCCATGTTCTATCTCCTGCTTGCGTTTGGTCCCTCTATACCCATGTTCTATCTTCTGCTTGCGTTTGGCCCCTCTATACCCATGCTCTCCACATAAATTTAATAACGTGATGCAGATCCAATCCTAAACTTCCCATTGAGCCTCTTTGGTTAAGCTCCCACCATGGACCCCCAGGCCCCGCCAGTGCCTTGGCACTGTCCCTGTACATCAGGTGCCATGTCCTAGGTATGCTTTCGAGACCACACCTTGCTCACCCTTCTTTGGCCCTTTGCCATGCTCTCCCTCCACCTCCTGTCAGACTTAATGTCCAGGGCTCTTCCTGGGACCTGCTTCTCTGTGATCCTCAAGTTCTCTGAGGTCCCTCCTCTCACCGCTCATGGTTCATGCTTATCATTCCTACAGGCGTTTACCCTTGTCTCCTGTGGAGGCGGGCTCAAGGCTGTACCCAGCCCTTCCAGCCTAGAGAGCATACCCTATCGCCAGGGCAAGTTATCATGAGCGACTGTATAAATAGTTTTCTGTTTATCTAACATACAGAAAGCAGTGGGCCTTGAGAAAAGAGGGGGGCAGCGAACCAGTTTGAAGGGTACGTTACAAGCCAAGCTTTATGATGGGGAAAGAATCAGATACAATTTTAGGGCAGGGTGTAGAAGGCTCACTCCCTTCTCCCAAATCACACTATAAAAACATCATGGTGACCTCACTACTTCATTTGAATCCGTGAGAGTTCCAGCATCACCCAGAAATAACGAGAATGCTTTGATCTGACACTGAACAAGAGTCCCTCTCATTCCACCACGGTGTTGGTGGTCTCTGAGCTGGTCGAAGTGTGTCTAAGTGGCACTGTCCGTCTGTCCTCAGAGGTAAAATAATAAACGGCTCTCTGCTCCCTGCACCCAGAGAAAGAGTTAGTTTGTCCTTTAAAGTAGTCTCACCTTGAGTGTTTTGAATGATGGAAAAAGGTGACCCTTTGGTGCTACACAGTCTGCGAGTTCTGAAATCTTATACAACGTTTCCAAAGTAGTTACATTTTATTTCCCCAGAGCTATAGTATCTCTGCTTCTCCACGGTTTCTGGTGTGAGGAACACTGACGTAATTTTGCTGGAGACAGGGGCTTTTGCCTTAGAAACTGAGACAGTTCAGGGCTTAGGGAACTGGCCAAATACAAGACCTGCTCCCCATCTCTTTCTCAATGCTTCTTGCGTCCCATGCTGCCTCTGCTCAGTTTCCTCTCTCTGCTACCTGGTTGAGGCTGCGTGTTGGAGGTTTCTAAACTTCCTGGACTGTGGCTTTGCATAGGTTCAGCTTGCCATGTCCCCAACTGTCCCTTAGAGCACCTCCAAGGATACAGGGCAAACCAAAATGCTTCTTCTACTATATTTCCACAATACAGCCCTCTGCCCTAATCAAATGTATAGGGGCAAGAGGTGTTGCCAAGCAAGCAATCAGCACGGAGGCAGGTATCAGCTCAGTTCTGACACTGTGCATGGGGATAAACCATCAGATCCCAGGCAGAAAGTTCAGTCCCACAAGAGAGTCCCTTCTTCGGATGCCAGTTTTAAACCCTAGGCTGTTTTGGTTGTGCTTTCAATGGGCTATAAGTCAGCACTGGGGTTGACTATGTGCTAGAGTGGCTTACCGAACTCGGGGAAACATCTCCACTCACTGTCTGAATCGCAGAACATACCACAGAGGGTGCAGATGTGGAGATGCACAGGAGCATTGAGCCTCTGGCCCTCCTTGGGGATGGGGAATGGGGGTTGACCGTTCCAATGCACTGATCCTAACTTGGTTTGACCTATGACTAATGCCCTTCCTGAAGCTTGCTAGAAGCTGCTGGCCTATCAGTCATTTCATCAACATATAAAAGACATCACTTTGGTGAGGTCAGGATCTCAGGGGTTGTATACCAGGAAACAAGGCTGGAGAACAAATGTATGCTTCCTAACATCACAGCACAGCACGTTCCTACTCCTGGTGCTATGGGCTCATTCTTTCTTGTTTCCTTATCCCAGTTGTTGATAGACAAGGAATCTGATTGACTCCACTCATTGTTTTCAGCAATGCATATGTCATCCATGCCCTTTGGCTGCCTGTCAGTCAAGTGTCCACCTTATACCAGTCAAAGAAAGTTTCTATCACACAGTAAATTAAGGGTCTACTGGTGGGGTGATTTCTTGAAAAGGGAGCAGAGACACTGTATGTGCAAAGCATCTGGTTTGTTTGTTTGTTTTGCTTTAATCTTTTGCATTTCTTAATTGGCATTTCTTTTTAATTTCTCATGATTTTTTATACAAATATATTATTCAGGAACCCTTTATTTATTTAACTATGAGTCCCAGCAATGCTGCTCTCATCTGCGAGCTGGTTGGCACTTTCCCAAGAATCTATGTTGGCTTCCACTCCCTCATGCTGCAATTTCAGTGTGACTCCGGTAGGGAGTGAATCCACGTGCTCTGGCCTCTGAGCTTTGTACTGAGGTCTGGAGACCTCTAACTTCCTATCCTGGGCCATTCTTTGATGACCTCTTTCATAGAGTCCCTTAAATACGAGCCCTAACCTCCATTCTCATGTACAAACCCTATTCGATGGCCCCTGATAGAGGCTGGTTGATTTAGGATCTTGAGGGGACACATGGAAGGTAGCAAGAGAAACAAAGGAAGGGATTTAGCATTCACTAAGCATCAACAATGGTATGAGATTCTCATCCCACAGATGGGGAAGATGAGGCCTGGAGAAAATATGGCAGCGTCCAGCAACACGCAGAGGGTACTAACTTAGATCTGTCCAACTCCCAATTCCATTCTTTGCATCGACTCTCAGACTGGATAGCAGAGAAGGGGTAAACATTCCAGGTGAAGGGAATGCAGAGCGTATCAGGCCAAGGTGCAGTGACAAGCAAATAGGAAGTGCACAGTGGCCCCTGGAGGACCAGATTCTCATTGAGGACAGGGAGAGGTTAAACATCTGTGCTAGCCAGATTCTTACACAACAGACAGGACAGGCTGGAAAGACACTGGCAGATTTGGAGGTCATGGGTAGTCACAGAGGGCAAGGCAAGAATGCTGTCTTCGAGGCAGCTGTTCAGATGAGAAGATTAACCTAGTGACAGGTGTCACACGGGTTGGGCTAGGGAAAGGCTAAAGGTGATTTCGACATGCAGTTCTGGGGGCCTTGTGATCTCAGAGGATGTTCCATGACTGTCTTCACACTCCTGAGCATGAAACCTGTTCCAAATCTCTTCTCTGTAACACTCATGAGCTTGGAAGTGTCAATTCTCTGGGTTTAAAAACAGAACTCTGTTAGACGGCATCACCTTTGCTTAAGAGAAATGCTGACAAGTAGCGGTGGTAGCGCACACCTTTAAACCCAGCTTTCGGGAGGCAGAGGCAGGCAGATTTCTGAATTCGAAGCCAGCCTAGTCTACAGAGTGAGTTCCAGGACAGCCAGAGCTTCATAGAGAAATCCTGACTCAACCTCCCTCCCCAGCCCACCAAAAGATTTTTTTTTGATAATTTCTTGTAATAAATCCTACCAGAAACTTCCAAAATTGAGGTTTGGGAGGATATGTGGGGTATGTGTGTGTGTGCATGTGTGCACTGGTGTATGTACATATGTGACCATGGAGGCCAAAGGTCAGCTAGGGATATCAATTTCTCGGGATACAATCTACCTTGTTTTTCTGGCAGTCTCTCACTGGCAAACAGGCTGGGCTGAAGGCCAGTGAGCTCAGTCACCTGCCTGTCCCTGTCTCCCCAGAGTTGGAATGACAGGTGAGGGCCACCACTCCCGGCTTTTTACTTAGGATCTGGGGATCACACTCAGGTTCTCCTAGTGCCTGCATGCCAGAGATTCACCTATGGAGTCATCTCCCCAGCACCCCTCCCCAAATTGAGTTTTTGATTTTTAAAAACAGAACTATCCGAAGGGTAGCGAGTACTGAGAAGCTGAGCCTGTGGTCTAAATTTCCCCTGAAAGTCTTAACCACCAGTGTGATTCTGTCTCTGTATCAATCACACCATTTCCATCCCTGCTCTCTGTTCCTGTCAGCCGTGTGAGAAGAGCGATGATTAAGCAAAGGAGAAGTTCCTAGGACTTTACCTTCTAGTTCTCCTTTTTCCTTCCAGAGTAAGATGACCAAGGAATTGTAAGAAGTTGTAGGCAGTGGCGACAGTACTTGTGGACTTGTTTAGGGATGAATGAAAGAAGCAAATTCAGGTTTGTTATTTTTTTTCCTCCATGCATTTTGCAGCTACTGAAGCTATTCATATAGTTTGGGTATGGTACACCAATAACTGAGTTAGAAGCAATATTTCTGTCATATGAGACTAAGTATGAAGTTTGGAGGTGAGTTAGTCAGCTTTATTAGTGAGAAGAAAAAGATTTTTAACGCCAAGACTCTGAGGAAATGAATAATTAAGTACCAGCAAAGCCAGTAAGTCAATGGTGACAGATTCAGGTGTCCTTTCCTTCCATCCTAGGTAGAATTTGGAGCCTTTCTTCCTTGATATATTTTAATAAACCAAACTGACAACTTTGACAAAACCACAGGGAGGAAAAGTCTTTTGTATACAAGTTAGCTTCCACGCAATGAAATAGTTTAATAAGACCAAACGAGAAGCCTTAATCCGCTGTCCTCAATGTGTGAGCCGCTCGGCTAGAAGCAAGCACTGCAGAATCTTTCCTAAGGAGCTCAGTGCCAGTGATAACAAAACCTTGCATGGAGCAGGGGCGAGTGGTTACAATTTCCAAGCCCATCTAAAGACTCCAAGGACACAGACTGCCCAGTCCTTCATCAGCAGAGTTCTAAAACCAACTCTTAGCATTCCCAGTGCCTGAAGCCTGAGTTATTACGACTCTGCATATGTGGACTCACAGGAAGGACATATGTCCAGGGACTGAGTGGATGTAAACACAAGCCCTAGCTGACAAGTTGGGGGCTCTACTGCTGGGGGCACATGAAGATCTGGTGTTAGTGTACCCCATCTGGTAGCTCTGAGTGGCCTGATGATTAAGGTCACCATGTCTTCCTCTTGGCCCTGTCATGGCTAGGCTTAGAAGGTATAAGGAAATAGTAACACAGGACAGAACTGACTTGGTCAGAGTAAACTCTTTGCATTGTCCTAGTGGTAACGAGTTCATACCTGGAGGTTCAGCTGGGGTCTCGTGCATGCATTTGCATGACTTAGAACTTTAGAAGCCTGGCAGACTAGCCCTAGGAGAACTAATGGGTAGTGATGTTTAAACTCCTTGGGGTGAAAACAAGTAAGTGACAGGAACTTAGTGATTCTTGAACAAGGAGAGGAGGTTCAGGTTTGTGTCAGTCTCTCAGAGGAGGATGAGCCCCCAGTGAGCATGCAATTCTCCCACTGGAGTAACGAAGGGACACGGTTTATAGTACCCATACTGAGACACTCATTTTTTTTTCTCTTCACAACAAAGAGCTATATCTCTCTTCCCAGGGACTACCTATGTGATTTCCAATAGATTCCTATGTGGTGACTATGTCAAGGGGCCTTAAAAATCTATGGTCAGACAATTCAAGATTATCTATAAGAACCAAAATTGTTTGGGTTCAGGCCAGGGTCCAAGCCTTCTAGTTCTAGTTCTGAAAGGAATAAGGCATGTCAGGAACAGAAGGATAACTGGGGACAGCAGTCAAGAATGAAAGCAATTGTTGAGGAATAGAACACCCCAGAAGGTAGCAGACAAGAGGTGGGTCAAGGGGTTGGGAGGAGGTGACAGCAGAGGCTGGTGAAGGAAAGAAGGAGACCTGGGTTTTAGTTACAGAAACAGCCCAGTGGGGATTCAGAGCCCAGAGCGTCAGTGCCCATCAACCAGGCTTTGAAAATCAGTATGGGATACGTAGCCCCCACAGAAAAGGCTTCCTCTGAATCGCTGCTCAAATATTGGCTCCTGTGAAAATACCACCATTTCCACCTGTTTGGGGGACGTGAAAGGTTTGGTATGGTGAACTCAAACAAGGTTAGCCTGGGAAGTCTGGCAGCTGTTGTGGTGAGGGCACATAGGGGGCACTCCAAAATGAGCTGTTGAGATCAGAGCTGCCCTATTGGGTTGAGAAATCACCTACATGCCGGTCACAGCTACATAACATCAAAATGTATGATTCAGTGTTTTCTGACTGTGTCCCGGAAAGTCTGTTCGGTGTGGCACATAGCACTGAGAGGGCCTTCTGGCCATCCTCAGGTCAGGTAAGGAACTAGAAAAGCTATGTGACTATAAATGTCTTCTGTAGCTACTGCTCCACAGTTAGGTTTGAGGTTAGGAAGGTCCTAATTTGGTCACTGGCTCTCTCATCCCATAGCTTTTGTGACATAAGACAAAACCCGGAACTTCACCGGCCAGGCCCGTCTTCTCACTGAGAGCTATCTAGTCATTCAGAATAACACAGCCACTCTTGCTTTGAAACAACTTTCATTCAAAATGAGTAAGTTCAGACAAAGTAAACATGTACCTCATACATTTTTGTAGGTCAGAAGTTCAGGAGGGGCTAGCTTGTGAGGTAGCAGCTAGGGCTACATCACTTGCAAGCCGAACCGAGACTAGAAGGGTGGCCCCCAGCATAGTATACTTGTGTGCTGCTCAGCATGGTAACATGATGCTGGCTGTGGGAGGAAACCCCGACACGTGGAATTCTCTATAGGGCTGCTGAAGTGTCATGATATCTGGCCACCCCATATCATGAGATACCAAGAGAGTGTAGATTAGAAGATTTTTAGGCTCTTGTCTCAGAAGCCACACTCTGGCATTTCTTCTATTGGTCACAAGGTTAGCTTCATCTGGTGTTAGGAGGGAACTACCCAAAGATATGGATGCCAGGAGGCCAAGGTCATTGTTGGCCATCCTGGAAGCTGTCTTCCACAATTGGAAGAGCTACAATCTTCTGGGGGACGGGGCAAGACAAGTTTCTTGCAATCACTGTACGTACTCTTTGGTGTGATCTTACCATTGTAGCTTAAATGGGAAATGTCCCCCATAGGCTCATGCTGGAGGCTTGGTCCCCCAGCTGCTGGAGCTATTTTGAGAAGTTCTGGAAATTTCTAAAGATGGGACCCAGGTGAAAGAAGTAGATCACTGGGGTGGGGCCCCTTCCTGTCTCTTTTTTTGTAGTGAAGAAAACCATGCCCTGCCCAAATGCATGGGGTCAAGTAAATATCAAATGATCTCTTAGAAACCATGAGACAAAATAAATCCCTCCTCTCTTGATCACCAGGGCAGGAGTAGGGAGTCCCACCAGATTCGCCAGGCACGCAGAAAACTCCCATGGCGAGTCTAAGCTCTCAGTCTGTTTGGGGAGGCCAAGTGGTACCTTACCACAGGTGGCTAAATGGAAGCGTGGGCTCTGTGATCATCGGAAGGCTCTGGTTCCCTTCCACTCCACTCCATACACAGACTATGGCTATGGCTTCTGGAACAAGGATTAAACAAACTTGCCTGTTGTCGTGGGAGGCGGGGAGCAGGCTAGCTGTGAGGATCAAACACGGTAACACGCGCCAAGGACTAGGGCATTCAGAGCTTTCCCTCCCAGACAAACTGTCATCACAGAGCCATCGCCCTGCTGCTCATCCTTGCTCCTCTACCCACTCTCCCACATCACAGGAGAGCTGCACTGCTGATCTCATTTTTGCGGCGTATGCTCACAAAACGGGGACTGCGCCAACAGCTCCTGAGGATGCCGACATACCAGGCTACCTCAGGGATGCTTCGGCTGCCCCTTTGAAACTGGGCCACTGAAAATGCTTGCACAACACAGGAAAAGAGAAAGAAGCACATTGCTCGCAGCTGGGACATGGCGTGTGCTTTGGGAAGCTCTTTCAGGACAGCTATGGAGGGATGGCACTTTAAGCCTTGGTACTGTCCTTCAGTTTGTTCTCTGAGAAGTCAGGCGCATTCTTTTCTGAGTTGATAATGCTATAATTCGTGAGTTATTGCATAAGCAAATAAGTGGGGATTTTCTTGTAAACCGTGCTTTCTTTCATGTATGTGTAACCACAGCCTGTAGTTCCCGGGGAGACTGGAGGTGGGAGGAGGAAGTGTTATTGTAAAATGGTGAGTATATGCAAATGCCAGGTAGAGATAATAGATCCCTCCTCACCCCAGGATTCTCACTAGCATCAGAGCAGATAACAGCTGGGGTGAGAGGCAAATCCCCAGCTATACCGATCCTGGGGCTGATGGCAGGGCTCACAGAACAATAGCACAGGATACTGCTCTCCTGCAGTCAAGCCCCAGCCTTCTGCTCTATTACATTCTGGTCTTCCTGGAGCGGGAAGGCAGCACCACAGGCTTCAACAGGCTCTTCCTTACCAGACCCACAAGCCCCCTCCACCTCTACAAGAGCACAAGATGAGATCCTGAGATCTTGGCACACCTCAGAGGACCCTGGCCCAACTGCTCCAGTGACCTCCAAGTTCTGGAAACGTTTTCTCTTTCTGGGCAAGGAGGCCAAGATGGTTCTGGGGTGAAACTTGGTAACCCTGGATTGAGAAGTGAAGATCACCTTGTTCTGTGGAAAGTGAAAGAGGAATTGAAGCGAGGAAACTAATGCTCTCTGTTTAGCCCCAGAATCTCAGCTTTTGTTCTTCTCTTTCCTTGAGGGCCACAGTTATGGCCCAGGCCTGCAACTCTGGGTTTAGATGATTTGTTGTGTCCAGTAGAAGACACTCAATTACTCAAAGCCCATCACCCTCTTCAAAGACTACTTGGTGTGTGTAGGGGGGAGAATTGTCAATTAAAATATAGTAAAAATTAATTTTTGGTGTGCATTTTGAATTTTACACATGTATGGATTCATGAAACCAATAACACAGTAAGGGTGCCCAACAGTTCTGACCACAAAATATAGTCATGCTACCCCTTTGTAATAATATGTTCTCCTCTTATAGCCCAACCTCAGCATGCTCTTGTCTTTTCTGGAAAGTTCCAGAAATGGAATCAAAGAGTCTGCATCTTCTAAGACTGCCTTCCTTTCCTTGCTGTCATGCATGTCATGAGAGTCAGACATGCTTCTGTGTCTATCAATGGCTAGCTTTTTGATTGCTAAGTAATATTCTACTGTTCTAACATATATTTAAGATGGCATATCTCAGTAGAACACAGATCCCATGCGTCCTAGGAAGAAATGGTGCAGGGGTCACCAACTAGGGAAGTAGCTAAGGTTTGTTCTTCAGATTCTCTGGTTACTTGTCATAGTGGTGTTGGATGATCATGTGGGGATGAAGGGGGAAAACAGCAGTTTTTGGTCAAGGACAAAGGAGTACAAGAGAGCAGAGGCTGTGCACTCTGGGCTCCTCACAGCCCCCTCTAGTCAGCCTGTGATAGTAGCAGCTCCACCCACAGGTGGCCAGTGTGTGTTTGGTGACACTCTCTGAGGTAATGGCACTCTGCACAGGGTGACATTGCTCCTCCAAGTGATACATGGCAAAGCCTGGAGACCCTATTGGCCCCGACTAAGGGGGGCTACTAGCATCCAGTGGGTAGAGGCCAGGGATGCCTCTACATGAGCCACACACAACATGTTCTCTGCCAGCAAAGGTTCATCTGGCCCCAAATGATAGGATGCGCTACCCTATCAAAGGACACTTCGCAAAGAGCCTGGTAGGAAGAAAAGCTGCCTTTTTGTGAACACCTGTTTGCTTTTAAAAGGAGAGACATAGATGAACATAGGGACCACTCAAATCCCGTGACTCGTCCCAAGCCCCCTTCTCTACAAGTTCCATAATCCTGTTGTTCTCCGTTGTTGCTCCCCAGAGCACTGCGGCTGCCTGCTCAGGGCGAGCAACTTATTCCACTCCACCTGTAGCTTCTGCATCCTTCTCTGTCTGCCAGGTCACCGTCTTAGCATGCCTGGAATGGGGATCTTTCCTTATGGCTCACACTGTTGCTGACCCGTACCTGTAATGTGGTGTTCTTGACCTTGTCTTGAATCTGATCTCTCTCCTCACTGTGGTGCCTTCTGTCCAGAGTACAATGGCTGGCATAAGATGATGCTCGATAAGTGGTTACTGAATTAAGAAAAGCACTTTCTAGAACTATTTGACTGCATTATATGTTCATCTATTTGCTTGTTCATTAGTACATATTTATTCAACACTTAACTGAATTCCAGACACCTACTTGTGTGCTCGAGGTGAAAGAAGGCAAACAGACCTTCCAGTCCAGAGGACAAACGTCCTCTGTCAGATGCCAGGGACTTACAGCTTTGTGGACAGGGATAGTTATTGCATGACTCAGTCCTGCCGCTGTACTGGAGACACCAAAGACAAGATAGTAGCTGCTGCCAGGAAGACCTCTCTCACAAAAATAAGCAAGTGGAATTCTGAAGACAGGCGGCAATAGTCCAAACCCTTTTCTAGAGGAATGGCTATGAAGTGACCAGAGAGAAAATTTGAGAAACAGGTGTGATTTGACTAAGGGAGAAATAAGCAACAAAGAGTGGAGGGCAGTGGAGAGCAGTTGGCATGGGAAGGCCTCCTGGAGAGGAAAACGAGGGCAGAGGCCTGGGCATGCATGTGCTGGGGTCTTACAGGACCCGGAAGAAGCTGCCAAGATCAGAGAGGCCAGCTGCCTGCGATATGGTCTTTGGAATCACTGCTCAGTATGATGGAAGTCTTTGGAGGTTTTGCAAGAGTGGACAGCATGTTCCAAACGTTCTCTGTGCTGGTTGGTTTTTGCCAACTTGACACAAACCTAGGCATTTTTTTTTTTTTGTTTGGAGACAGGGTTTCTCTGTAGCTTTGGAGCCTGTCCTGGAACTCACTCTGTAGACCAGGCTGGCCTTGAACTTACAAAGATCCCCTTGCTTCTGCCTCCCAAGCACTGGCATTAAAAGCGTGGGCAAAGGAATCTTAATTGAGAAAATGCTTGCATAAGCTTGTTCCATAGGCAAATCTGCAGGGCATTCTTTTTTTAAATTAATGATTGAGGTGGAAGGATCCCACCCACTGTGGGCAGTGCCATCCCTGGTCAGGTAGTCTTGAATGGTAAAGAAAGCAGGCTGAGCAAATGAGTAAGTAGTGTTGTTCCTCCACGGCCTCTGCTTCAGTTCCTGCCTCCAGGGTCCTGCCTTGACTTCCCTCAGTGATGGAGTGTGACCTGAGCGCTGTACACTGAAACAAACCCAGTCTTTTCCAAGTAACTTTTGGTCATGGTGTTTTATCGCAGCACTAGAAACCCTAGACATTCTCCATCAAATGAGACAGGAGAGGGTGGCAGTTCACAACCCCTGTGGTCTACATAGTGGATTCGGTGACTAAGAAAGCTGCATCATGTTTTAGGTGTGGCCGTGGCTTTCAGCCTCCCCTCCTCTGCTCTGACAAATGCCCTTGGATGGGAAACACACTATGCAGCTGTGCACCATGCTCTGTGGTCTTCAGGGCTTCCAAGGTTAAACCCTCCAGGGCTTTGCAATCGTGGCATACAAACTACTGTTCTATAAAGAGACTTCAGGGGTTCCAAATTAGTAGCTGAGGAAAGATGGGAAGGGACTACATCTTAGGGGTGTCCCTCACCCTGGGTCTTGAGAAGAGCTGTCAGCCCATTCCTGAGACTTTCAGCCATTAGGAACAGAGGTGTCTCTCCCACGTATAGAAACTCATGAAAAGGAACCTTACGGTGGTCATGGTGGTTTTCATTTTGTTCTTTGCGAAACTACTGGTTACCGGGAAAACGCTGCCACACGCTTGCAGGCAGGTTAGGTTTCTCCAGCTCCCAGCCACTGAGGTTAGTAAGAGTGTGGGTAGGAAAGAGGCCTGCCCTGCATGTCACCATTCTGCTGTGGTCACCGTCGTGGTAGCTGCTGGCACTGACTGGACTCAACCAAGTCATGAGCTCTCTCTCCATTAGATGCTGAAGCCTTTTATTGTTTTAGATGTGTAGTATAACGAAGAGGAAAGAATGGAAGGGATTGTCATTGCTATCATGAAATCCCCATGTTTGGTGGTGAGAATGCTTCCGAAACCACTCCAGACAAGGGTGGCCCAGCGTGTTGTGTTTTGTTCCCTTGGGAGACATGAGCAAATATCTTCCCACCCCAGAAAGGGCACCATCAGCAGACCTAGGAAATGATTACCCCAAGGTTAGCTTGCTGAACCAATAAGTTTAACTGGAGTTGCATGAGCAAGGGCAAGGAGATACCTACAGGAACATGGCCAGCTTACAGTTGGACACCAAGAAAGAAAAGTCCCCTCCCCAGTCATCACCAAGCACTTCCATATTAGAGATACTCTGGGAGTGGTGGGGCCCTCTTGAACAGTCCTCTGTGCCACTCATGGGCCTCTTGTAGATACAGTGAGTCCGCTCCTTCCATCAGGGAATGTTAGTGGGCCTGACCTGGAAGGTAATCGTAGGGCTCTAGTTTTAAGACAGCGGTGGACATGACCAGAGGACAGCATTTCACAACATTCACACTGTCTCAGTGTGCTGTGGGAGATGGTGATACCTGCTTTCCCACCGAGTCACAGGAAGTATGGACTTCATTTCTTCCCCATTATCTACAGTCTTCATTAGCTCTGCAATTTGCCCTAATCTCAGGAGCATACATTCTCCACTTCCTGCCACAGTCTGACTGAGGATCCTCTATCCATTTGCCAATTTTGAGAGCAAGTTGGATCAATTTAAAAATGGAAATTCCTCACCACCAAATATAGTAATATTAATTAGGTGAAATATGAATAAGGGCAAAAGCAATCAGATAGTATGAGCATGGATGTAAGGAGTATCTCTGAAGCTGTAAGATGGGGCACAGCCCAGAGCTGGACAGTGAATCAAGGCCTGGGGTTGTTTTGAAGGATCTGAACATCCGGCATGGAGATGCAGGACCAACAGACACATTTCACTGTGTTTTAAATCTGTTCTTGGTGTGGTTTCCGGTAAAAGATTGTTAAATATTCTTTGTTGAACAACTGGGAAAACAGAAGTGTACCTCAGGTTGCAATAAAAATAGGGGTTAGCGGCGCAGAGTGGTTTGGTCGTTCGTTGGAGGTAGATCTTCTGTTCCTGTCGCCGCCGATTGCGGCTTTGGGTGAAAGAAAATGGCCCGAACCAAGCAGACCGCTAGGAAGTCGACGGGGGGGGGGGGGGGGGGGCGCCCCGCAAGCAGCTGGCCACCAAGGCGGCCCGCAAAAGCGCGCCCTCTACCGGCGGGGTGAAGAAGAAAGATCCGTCGCTACCAGAAGTCGACTGAGCTGCTCATCCGGAAGCTGCCTTTCCAGAGGTTGGTGAGGGAGATCGCCCAGGACTTCAAGACCGACCTGAGGTTTCAGAGTGCAGCCATCGGTGCCCTTCAGGAGGCCAGTGAAGCGTACCTGGTGGGGTTGTTTGAAGATACCAATCTGTGTGCCATCCACGCCAAGAGAGTCACCATCATGCCCAAAGACATCCAGTTGGCTCACCGGATACGGGGGGAGAGAGCTTAAGTCGAGGCGGTTTTTATGGCATTTTGTAGTAAATTCTGTAAAATACTTTGGTTTAATTTGTGACTTTTTTTGTAAGAAATTGTTTATAATATGTTGCATTTGTACTTAAGTCATTCCATCTTTCACTCAGGATGAATGGGGAGAGTGACTGTTCACAGACCTCAGTGCTGTGGGCGCTGCGGCTCAGGAGTGACAAGTTGCCGATGTGCAGAAGGGATGGGTGATAGTACTTGCTTCTCATGATGCATGTTTCTGTATGTTAATGACTTGTTGGGTAGCTATTAAGGTACTAGAATTGATAAATGTACAGGGTCCTTTTGCAATAAAACTGGTTATGACTTGATCCAAGTGTTTAACCATACATCACTGTGATAGAATGTGGGCTTTTTCAAAGGTTGAAGATACAAGTTTTAACCACAGTGTAACAGTTTTCCTTAAAAAAAAAAAGTAAACCTGGCAGCTATAGAATACACTATGTGCATTTATAATAGCTATTTTATATACTGTAGTGTTCAACATTTTTAAATTAAATGTTTTACATTAAAAAAAATAGGGGTTAGCTTTTCTTGCCCATGCCTTCCTCTGAGAGGCGTAATTCATGTCCCAGGGTGCACAAGATGCTGGCCTGTGACAGTGTGGAGGAGAAAGGTGCAGCTCCAGATGGCCCTGCTACTGTCCACAGGCAGCTGGAGCGGAAGACGGCTTTCCAGGGTGTCACTTTTCTCATCTTGACCTGTTCCCTTCTTCTTTCTAATAAAGTTAGGCTAGGGGAAACACAGGGCTAAAGCCAACCTTGGGTTTCTACTAATTTCCAGTAAAGTGGCCTCCCCTCTGAGTCGGGAGAGGATGAGAGCATAGGAAGCCAAGCCCTGTCACAAAACACCCCAAAAGGGGACCTAACATTGTTCTTTTTTTTTTTTCCCTTAAAGACGGAAGCATTGACAAAATGATGGGAAGACAGAAAATAGAACAGAAAAAGGAAAAGAGGAAGTAGAATTCAAGGACAAAGGAATCCAAAGAAATCTATTGACATGTAACAAGTTTCACCTGATCTGCTTTAGACTGGCTTGTCACCAACCCTGCAGCTTAAAGACACAGGCGCTCATATCACCCGCTGACTCAGAGCCATCACCATGGGAGAAACTGGCACTGTCAGGGTGGCAGTGTGCTGGCCCCTTTGAGTCCCACCCTCCACCTCTCTACAAAGATCCTGAACAAGAGCATATCAGTGAAATTAGATAACTGATAACCGGAAAGACCAGGTCCTTACTCAGACAATGAAATGCCTGGAAAGGAAAAAAAGGTTTAAAAGGCTGAGGCAGGAGGAGCATGAGTTAGAGGCGGGCATGGGCTGCATAGTGAGTTGCAAGCCAGTATGGGCTACAAAGCAAGACACTGCCTTAAAAATAAAGAAAACAGAAATAAATGCAGATCTGAGTATTCTACATGGAAAATAGTTTTGAATCATTGGGCTACACCTGCGGTTCACTGAGCTCACTATTCAGTTCTGAGCAGGTGGCAAAGGCTGTGGGACCCACAGGACTAGATTTGTTTCTCCTCTTGTTCCTTTGGTAAAATTGTCTGGCAGAAACGACTTCAGGAAGGAATGATTTATCATGGCTTCAGAGAGATTTCAGTCCATCACAGTAGGGAAGGCACCGCGGGGCAGGGGCAGCTCTCATCTTCCCCTGGCAGAGGGACAGGGAGTAGAGAATGCGGATAGGAACTGGGGACAGGTTAACCCTTAAGTCTGGTTTAATGACCTATGTCTGCCAGACAGGCCACACCTCCTACAGGCTCCACAGCCTTCAAAGTCCTGCTACCAGCTCAGGGCCAAATAGTCACAACAAGATTAAGGTCATTTTGAGGTGTGGGAGCCCAGAGCTGCTATTCACTCGGTGAGGTTACTGATTCTAATCTGTCCCTTTGTCAAGGGAGACCTTGGGTAAGCAGAGTGGCACACACCTGCAATCCTGGCACTGGGCAGGCTAAGGCAGGATAACCTTGAGTTCAAACAGAGTTATAAAGGAAGACCCCCTTCTACCCCACACCCACAGAATACAGATCTTGTAGAAGTAAGCTTTGTGCTACAGACTGTGACAAGAGGCCATAGGCCCGAAAAGTGACCTTCTCTCTGCATAGCGCAGGAAACTTTATGCTCTCTCTCTACCTCAAGCCCTAAATACAAAAGCCTATGTAAAGCCTGCTTAACATTGTATTCAAAGAGAAATAATTCAGGCTTCAGATTTAATTTAACTTCAAAATTCTATAGGAGTTGGGGCAGGTGGCTATCAAACGTGAGATTGTGAGCCATGGAGGAAGCCTCAAGTGAGTCAAGTCCTGAGTGAATGTGTATTGTTGACATGGGCACAGCCATGTCAAGAACCAAAGCCTCAGGCCCATGGGAAAATAGCAGAGCTTTCCTGACTGAATGCCAGTGTTGATAGTATGTGCAGAAAATGCTCACCGCAGCTTTCTCCCCGAGAGGTCTAAGCCTTAAGACTGCTCCTTTGGAGTTAGCTGAATCTGTCTCCTTGTTCAGCTTTAGAGCCTTCTGGTGCATTGGAGGATTCTGAGAATTGCTCACTGATTTCTCAGTAAGTCCTCTTGATCAATGCTCCTCCCTGGCGTTCAGGTCTCTGGCAGGAATGTATTTCACTTGAATCCCAATCTCATTATAATCAATACTCTACGAAGACTCAGTAAATGAGCTGGATTCATGGAATACAAATGTGACCTCTGAACAATTCTTTGAATTGGGCAAAGCTAAATTCTCCAGGATACCATGATTTTCCTTCCCTAAATATGGAATATTCCAGGAGTGAGTGTTCCGGTGAGTCACCTGGTGTTTTCAAGTATGTATGAAGGCTCTGACACGCTGCACTCACGTGTTTTCTGTGAAGGACCAATCCCAAAGGTTTCTCTCTTCTACAAACGTCCTCTCCACATTAGACAACTCTTAACCTAAATGAAAACAACATTCGGGACCTCCTAAGATACGTGGATACCTTACCTGTGTAGCCTGCAGTGTGAATCTCTGTTCTGTCTTCCAGAAGTGGAAGACATTTTTGAAAACTGGTACCCCCCAAAAAGCAAAACAAGAGACTTGGGGCGCCCTCTGCTGTCTCTGTTAAGTTCTGCTGTAGGTTGGAAAAGAACAAAGCACGAATAAAGTCAGCCCCACACACACTCAAGCACGTGTGTGCACACACA
>JABTXL010009415.1:2883780-2934177 GCA_025134845.1 Neodon shergylaensis
AAAGTCAGCCCCACACACACTCAAGCACGTGTGTGCACACACACACATGCACACACACGTGCAGGCAGTACAGACGTGTAATTAAAACCATGTTTCCCAACTGCCTGCTTTGAAATGCCATTGTCTTCCACTTGCTGGTATCAAATCTGTGAACTCAAGCTTCTCCCAAATAGTGGAGTCATAACTACCTCAGAGGGTTCCCCTGAGGATTCAATGAGATACCTATCCAAGGTGTGCAGGAACCTGACAAACAGTAACCCCTGCTATATGGTGGCCACTTCTTTCTTTTAATTAACTCTGGCATAAGTGGTCCCGCTTCTGTTGAATTCCCTGTCACCCACGTACCTAAAGAGCAGTGGTTCTCAACCCTTCTGATGCCTTAAAATTATTTTTGTTGCTACTTCATAACTGTAATTTTGCTACTGTTATGAATCACAGTGTAAATATCTGATACTGTGGTCCCTGTGAAAGGGTTGTTTGACCACCATAGGGGTCGAGACCCACTGCTATAGCTCAAAGGAATAATCCTGCCTTTTAAATTTTTAAATTTTAAATTTCTAATTAACACATTAAGGAAGTGTCCAACTATAGCACTGCACATTAGTTACCTGGGCACTAAGACTTTAAATGGTCTCACAGCTGTCTGCCAACAGCAGAGCACCAGCTGCTCCCCGTCTCAGGAGAGAAGGGGCTAGGGAAGGTTGCTATTTATTGTCCACAAAGTTGCTTGTGTTTCTTCCTTCTTGTTTTGTTAATGAATGGTTGTGATCTAGCAATCTTCGCCACATTTATTTAAGATGTTACAGCCATTTAAATGCTCAGCAAGAAAAGACACAAGGATAAGTTGGGGGACAGGAGGCAAGGTCTATTCTCAAGGCTCTGAAGGTAGAGAAACTGCAAAGTTTTGTTGTTGTTTACAAAACACCACACACAGAGATGCCTGTAAGCCATTGTTTTCTTTTCTTGTTTAAGACGGTAGTTTCTCTGTGTAACAGCTCTGGTTGCCTGAAACTCAGAAACTCACGTTATAGACCAGGCTGGCCTTGAACTCAAAGAGATCCACATGCCTCTGCCACCCGAGTGTTGGGATTAAAGATGTTCACCACAACACCTGGCTCCATTATCTTCTATGAAGACAGAAATTTCTGGGTTTTGTTTATAAATGAGGATGTCTAATGCTTCATAGAACACAGGCAAAATCCTTTTGGCATCTGTGAGATGGGCTCCTGTGCATGGTCAGAGCAGGAGGAAGGCCCCCTTCACGCAATTCCTCAGAAGGTGGGGATACTCTGCCACCCACTAAGGTGGTAACGGATGATGTGGTACAGCACTTACTCTGCAGGCACAGCCTGCCTGCTTTATGTTCTCGGTGAGTTCAAACTTACTCTAAGTCAGTGTGCCGGCATTAGCCCAACTTACCAAATGAGCCAACTGGCAGCCCGAGGCCATGCGATAAGTCAAAGAGTCCTTAATAGTCTGCAAAGATCTTAGGATTAACTGTTTCAGTCAGAGAGATAATAATGTGACCCTGTGGGAAGGACACCAGACCAGGAATCTGGTACCCCACCCTAATTAGTTCTGCTAGTAAGGCAATTTCCTTAACCTGAAAGATGAGGGAGTTAGGAGATGTGGGATGTTTCTCTGACTCTAAAATGTCTGATTCTACAGACAATTCTTGCCTGTGAAGAACAACAAAGTGAAGAGACTTTATTCTGGAAACGGCCTCAAGGACAAGTCTGAAACCCACTTGGTCTCTGCTGCTGGGTTCAACAACTGGTTGGGCCTTCAGAAACAGGAATGGGTGAGATGGCTCCTGGCTCCTTTTGGAAATGATCACACATGCACAGTTCATCCAAAGCTGCATCTCAAACTGTTACAGAAATGGCCCGCTGTCAAGAAAGTTTTATAATAATGGTAATAACCAAATAACAAAAATAATGTGCACAAGGAGAAGGTGCACAGCAAACACAGGGACACGCAGGATCAAGTATTTATGATATTAAATAGAAAACTAGCACAGAAAACTAAGCATCCCATGGTTTTTTAAATCAGGATTTGCCAATGACAAAGACAATAATCATTTAAATTCAGCATACTTACCAATTCTGAAAGCTAAATTCTGGTTTTGTTTACATGCTGAGGAAAGAAAAACACAAGCTCAAGTCTGTGCAGGTACCCTTCATTCCTTGTTTTGGAGAAAGATTAACTCTACCGAACCCTGAATGAAAGTGTCAGATCATCCCAGCACACACGGGCAATATTACTTTGTAGATGGGAAAATGATGGCAGCGATGAGAGAAGGCCTTGACTGTTTCCATCGTAGAAGAGGGTTTCAGATTCTCGAATTCAGCAAGGACATCGCTTGCAAGGCATCTCTCCTGTGAAAGGTCACTCAAGGTTGACGAGACCACGGGGAATTCCTCCTGCAGGTACTTTCTGAGTGTCGCTCTGGTGCTGGGCTGCATTAGTGGCTGTGGCCCTTAGTCTGATGTGGCTGACAAAGGTGCTTCCCTTGCTTGAGCTCTTCACATCTCTTTGATTGGCAGGTCACCACCCAGGGGACTTGGGCGGAGGGAGACCAGGTGTTAGCACAGTGCCACGAATTCAATGATTCACCCACGGCACCTCCTCCACACCTGGGAGGCTGAAGACACAGTTACTCAGTCAGCAGGGACTGGCTGAGAGGTTGTAAGGTCCGTCGGCTGACTGTCCTCTTCTTTAACAGCACTGTGCTGGATTTCTTGTCCCGGGGGACGTGGCAGAGCAGAGCATCCAGTGTGTAAACAGTGACCAGGCCGTTAACGTGCAGCTTCCCATAGACCTCGTCAAATCTGGCCGTGAGTGTGGGGCTGTCCTTCAGTTTGTCCCTCACCTTGGCCAGCTGGAAGAAGAGTAGTCATTACATCACAATGTGGTCGTTCTATCCTCTAAGAAGCAGAAACAGGCATGCAGAAATGTCCTGCGTGCACACAAAGATGAACACCAGGGCAGACAGGCACTGGTGACTGTTAAGAGCCTCTGGAAGCCACAGAGTTCAGAACCTCATAAAAGGAAGCCAAAGCATACGCCTTACAGCAAAACATAACTGGGTCGAATGCCAGAGGAATCAACAAAGCGTGAGTGAGAGCAGGGGGTCAGATCATACGGACTTTACATATAATCCCGGGAAAGATGCTCAGAATTTACCCTAAAAGCCAGGGGATGACAAGGGCTATGGTCTGATCGAGACTTAACAAGCTGCCCAGAGGAGGAAAAGATGGTGGTGACAGGGAACACACAGGAAAGATGGAGAGGTGAGTGTAGGTGAGGTGCACTGTGGGTGTTAGCGAGGGACTCCAGCTGAAGGAGAGTAGGTCAATGTCACTTTCCTAACTGGCGTCTTAGGAACACAATGATGGACACTACCATTTACTGAGATAGAGGGACAGGGAGGTCCAGGATTGGAGGGGAAATCCAGAATCTCTTCTGGAGGTGAACATCAAGGTAGGCATGCCAAGAAGACCACTGGCCAGAGAGTCTGAGACAGAGTAGAAGACCAGATGTAGAAACAGCAGTCACAAGTACAGGTACTAACCCTATAAAAGCGGGTCAGCTCAGGATCAGGATCTGCACAAAGCCTACCTTTTACTTAGTTCAGTTCCAACTGAGGACTCAGCCTAGCATCCCAAGGCAAGTTAAGTGGGAAAAAGCTTCCTAACATCCTTTGGACATCTTCTAAATAAATCCTTCCAAACATGGGCTCCCGACTGAACTGCAGATAATCAGTTTCATGTTCTGTGAGAACGGCTTCCTTAGCACAAGTTCATGGTGGAAGATGGCCACATTCATGTTGGGTATGGGAGAATGCTCTTGTACACTGCAAAGATTTGTCACTAGTATTGGATTAATAAAATGCTGATTGGCTAGTAGCCAAGCAGGAAATATAGGTGGGGTACCAGACTAAGAGAATTCTGGGAAGAGGAAGGGCTGAGATGCAGTTGTTACCTAGAGGCAGAAGAAGCAAGATGAAAATGCTGCACTGAAGCCACATGACTAAACATAGGTAAGAATTATGGGTTAATTTAAGTTGTAAGAGCTAGTTAATAGTAAGCCTGAGCTAATAGGTCAAACAGTTTATAATTAATATAAGCCTCTGTGTGTCTTCGGGACTGAACGGCTGCAGGACCAGGTGGGACAGAAACTTCTGTCTACAGTACAGGCTTCCCAGAGAAGCAGAGCATAACAGAGTAGAGGGACATTCACCCAGCTGCATAGGCCACAGTGGGTTCATCACTGCAGAAACCTTCATCAGCATCCCAACAGCCATGGGATGCAGGTAAGAAATCACATCATATTGCTCTGTTAACTCAGTTTTCAAAAACCAATGAGAAAACAGCTAATATTGGAACACTTTCACTAATATTACTGCAGGAAACCAGAAGCTCTTTCCTATACTCCTCTGTGGTATTCTATCTACAATAGTTGACAGACTCAACACACTTTTAATAACTATTGATATAAACATCAAGTAGAGTATTTTAAAAATATAGAGTTTGGGGCCTGGGAAGATGGCTCAGCAGTAACAAGCACTGGCTGCTTTCCAGAGGACCCAGTTTTGGTTCCCAGCACCCACATGCTGGCTCACAGCCTATCTGTAACCCCAGTTTCAGAGGATCTGGCACCCTCTTCTGGCTTCCAAGGCCACTCCATGCAACAGGTGAACAGACATATATGTAGGTAAAAAAACTCAAGACATGCAAAATTTAGAAAATAAAATAAAATGATCAAAAATAGTTTTATACTATTAGAGTCCATATACAATCTGTCTCTGTCCTTGTCTCTATCGGTCTCTCTGTCTCTGTCTCTCTGTCTCTATCGGTCTCTCTGTCTCTGTCTTTGTCTCTCTCATACACACACACACACTTGGACCTAGCTAAGCCAGGCACACGCCTGCATTTGGTGGAAATGCCAGCTCCTAAGAGGCCGGTGTAGGCGGTTCCTGGGTTTTAGGTCATCCTGGACTGCATAGCAGGACCTTGCCTCGGAAAACAACAATGACAACACAACAAAAGACCCAAAGAAGCAAATGAACAAAAAAAAAAAAAAAGCTAGCTCAAAAGGTATGGAGTTGTATAATTCATTTCTCATCAAGCAATTCCCTGAAAGTCTCAGGTAATCAGGGGGACCAGGCTGAAGCCCAGGGCGAGTTTTCTAAGTGAAAGAGTCTTACATCAGAATTTTCAGTGTGAGGCTGGTCTGTGTGCTTTAGACATAAATGGGCAACAACAGGCCATAATGACTTATTAAAATTAACTACTGAGAGAAACGGAAGTTGCATCAGTATTGTTATCACATGCACATGTGTGCACATACAAACATGCATGTGTGTACACACATGATCTCCAGCACACACAAGCGCATCTGTGCACTCTAGAATCTATTCATCTTTCCACATCTTCTGCTTTTTAAACTTACTCCAACACGATCTGGGGAAATCACAACCCAGGCAGAGTAAAGCCCTCCAGTAGGAAGAAGCTAATCCTGCCATCAGGAAGAAGCAGAAGCCAGGAGACAGGTGAGACCGGGCTGGGATGTGGCATGATGGGGAAAGCATTACCTGCTCCCTGGTGCCCATCCTGCCACCCCAGCCATCAGCAGAACCGGCAAAGCACAGGAGAGCGCAACAAGGGAGGACCAACCCACAGGTCACTTGGTCAGAACAAAGGACAGTGTGGGCATGATTGCTAATGGCAGGGCCGCCTGGCACTAACACATTTTCTTAGTTCTTCGCTCCCTCCCCAACCACTTCGCATGTCTTTGGAGGTATACATGACTATAATTTGGAGTGGAGAGATGGCTCAGTGGTTAAGGTGCTTACTGCTCTTGAAGAGGATAGGGTGGCTTAAAATCTCCTCTAACTCCTTTACCCGGAGACCAGATGTCCTCTGGCCTCTGCAGGCACCTGGACACACATGACAGAAAGAAACCCAGAGGCACACACAGGTACATGTAAGTAATAAAGGAGGCTTTGAAAACAGTGACTGCATTTCAAGTGGGCAGCGGTAACTACTGCTGTGTCTCACGCCCTCAGTTTTCAATGTTTAGGAATTGCTGTTTCCTCTTCATTTATATTCAATTTAATTTTAATGTTTGGGAAGCTTTCAAACTTTGCAAAGCCAAATATACAAAACACACTCAGGGAAATCCTACTTCTACTCTTTACCCACTTTTTCATGGCTGTTTTGGTTTTCTACATTAATTTAAATGTAAATAGTATCTGGTCATGTATCTCACTTCATGATGGGGGTTCTGGGGAATTCACTGTTAGGGCTGAAAGTCTTCCCGAGGGTTAAACGCATTCAAGTCCTAAGTGAACCCCATCTTTGTTCAGCATTGGCTATTGGTTCTTTTCTTGTAATTTTCAAAAAGAACTCTCCACATTAGAGTTGGTCAGCTCTTTGTTATATGAGTAAAAACCTCAAAGTATTTTCTTCAAGATTATTCACCTTTTTATTTGATATAGTGTTTCTGTCACACAAAAACACATTTTTAGGGCTGGCAAGATGACTCAACAGGCCAGGGTGCTCGCCACCAAGCCTGAGAACCCGGACTCAAAATTACATGGTGGAAGGCGAGAACCATCTTTCGAAAGTCTTCTGACTTCCACATGTACTGTGACACATCTGTGTTCACACACATACATACACATGAACACACACACATGTACACACACCATATATTAACACAAAATAAAGAAATATAAAAAACAGATAAATGTGAAGAAAGATTTTATGGAGAGGCTTGGGGAGACAGCTTTGTAAAGTACATATCTGTTTTGCAAAAATAAGAACTTAAAATTTGATCTCCAGAACCCATGTAAAAAGCCAAAATGATCAAAGAAGGTGGGTTTTTAATCTGGAAGTTGGGGAGGTGGAGGCAGAGCTCTGGAGCTCACTGGTCCCCAGCCTAACTGGATCTGTGAGTCCAGGACCTTGTGAGAGATAAGTAAGGCAGCCTCTGAGGGCTGGGGAAGAGAACCACTAAGCTGCATCTTGAAGTCATTCCTTCCTTTATTTTTTTTTTATTTTTTTGGATTTTTCGAGACAGGGTTTCTCTGTAGCTTTGAAGCCTGTCCTGGAACTAGCTCTTGTAGACCAGGCTGGCCTCGAACTCACAGAGATCCACCTGCCTCTGCCTCCCGAGTGCTGGGATTAAAGGCATGCGCCACCACCGCCTGGCTCATTCCTTCCTTTAAAGAAGCTATTTTTCTTACTTGTTTTAAGCCAAGCCACAGAAAAAGTATAGTGGTATACTTCCTGAGGTCATTACCTTATCACATTAACTAAGGTCCAGCTTCCCTAGCTAAACCCAGCATGGGTCTTTTCATTTGTAGGATAACTGTTTTCTTTAGATGACAGATAATATACACAATAATGATGATAGGACTGATCACAAGGAAGAACACTCTGACGAGACTTAAGTGTGACAATGTCCAGTAGCAGTGGAGATGCTGGAGAGAGGCGCACGCCGTCACCGTGGGCATACAACCACAGCCAGCAGCTGACAGTGTACTGGGCCATTCTCTCCCCCAAACAGGAAGCAAGGGTTAGGGGAGAGTGAGGAGCAAGAGAAGGTACTGGATGCTACAGGGGTATATTATCTGTGTTTTAATAAGTAAAGCTTGCCTGAAGATCAGAGGACAAAGCAGCCACACTAGTCAGTCATATAGGCCAGGGAGTGGTGGCACACACCTTTAATCCCAGGACTCTGGAAACACAAGATTGACTCTGTCTAAAAGAGAAACAGAGCCCATTAAAAGGTGATCCCAGCACTTGGGATCCCATGCCTTTAATCCCAGGACTAGGGAGGTTGAGTCAGGAGAGATATGGCTGGGCAGAGAGAGGAATATAAAGGGGAAGAGCCAGGAACTCAGAAGAGTATGGAGTCTGAGGACTTGTGGAGACAGGATCTCGCCCCTTTGGTCTGAAGACTTGGTAAAGGTAAGAGCTCTCTAGTGGCTGGCTGCTTTGCTTTTCTGATCCTCAGCTTGAACCCCAATATCCGCCTCTGGGTTTTTATTATTCATGCTATGGGAGACTTGAGAGAAAAAAGGAAAGTACCTACAGAATAGTAGAGGGGAAGGAACAACACAAAGGAGACGGCTCCCTGGGAGCCCGAAGCCATAGTACGCCAGGAGCAAGTAGTCTTCCACTGAGCACGCGGAGCCCCGAGACTGCTAGAAAGACTATTGTGTCTGGCCTCTTGCTGAAGACGCGGTCTCAGGGCTACGATGCCAGGTGAGCATAGGGTGCCCTTGCACTTAGTGCCACCTGCAGCGCTGGCACACTTACCACTTCCTCTGAGAATGCGTGTCTTTTCACAAACATCGATACACTTCTGTCAACAGTGTCCTGTAAGATCTTTATCAGGTTTTCCAACCTATTTGACCGGACATGGATTAAAATCTGAATAAAAGAACAGACAAGACTGAGCTAGTAGGCTTTTCAACGTTGAGATGAGCCTGCATTGACAGACACCAATTTTTAATATTTCCTAATTCATTAGCTCAGATATGCTTTTTGTTTGTTTTTTAAGTGCTTTGTATGCATGTTCACCGGCAAAAATATATTTTTCTATAGCTAATGGCATTGCTGTAGCTGGGCTAGTGAGGTGCCTCACAGAGCAGAGGCACCTGCTACACAAGTCCGAGTTTGATTCCTCAATTCCACAAAAAGAACAAGAAACATCTTCACAGTTGTGCTCTGACCTCTGCATACACATCTACACACACACACACACACACACACACACACCCCACTGGTGCCTGGCTGAAATTTTAACCCTGGCAAACGCAAGCTATATGACTCTCAGTTGCAAACTCTGCTTTTAACGTCCTCATCTGTTAAATGGGAACAGTAGTCTTGAGTCCCACATTGTATGTTACTGTGAACATGAAGTGAAAAACCAGCACACAGGAGATACAAGTGAAAACATTCATTCCCTCCACCCTCTTTCCCCTAGGATCAAGGGCCTTGACAATCAACTGTACCCTAAGTCTGGCTGGAGGAAGGCGGCATCTTTCATCTGTTGGTTAACTGCAGCACGCACACTGTGCCAGGTGGAGTGGAAGCTGGCTGAGGTCTCAGTGAAGCCTATCTATCTGCACTGCACCCATTAACAACCTTCAAAACTGGGCGCCAAACCAAACTTGTGAAACGGCCCTGCTGACGACTTCCCATCAGCCTGCACACCTACCACACGGAACAGCAAGGCTCATTTTCGTCAGTACTCACCAGGACAGTTTGAGACACAGAGGAAAAGTTTTTAAAAAATGAGAGTAACTGAGAAGTCACCAGCCAGTGTTAGTCATTGTTTATAATTTGATGTGTTAGCTTCAAAATATATTTTCCCCCAAATTGTATCTTTCCTTTGCTAGTTACTAAATAATTTTGCTTAACACTAGAAATAATTGGTGTAAAGCCACATATTGAATAAATGCATAGCAATTAGCCATGGAAACACATATTATATGATATTGATTGATATGTATACATCAAATTTAAAACCTAGTACTTTTTAAACTAGAAATTATTACACCAACAGGAATGAACACCTTTACAGCCCAGGTCCCCAGGAGAGGCAGCATCTCCTCCTCCACAATGAACTAGCTGCACCGTTTCGCCCCCTCTCTTATAGTCTGTGTGTGGAGTGTTTGCATTTTCTCTGTCAGAACAGAAGGGAGGAAGGTTATCAACTCACAGTTCTGGAGGTTCAGGGCCTGGGGCTGCCCCAAGCCCAGCCAGGGAAGGCGCTCTCCCCCGAGCCATACCATGGCAGGTGGCAATGAGTAAGCAGGGATCGCATCTCAGAGAGGAAACCAGAGGGCAGATGGTGGGGCCTGGCTAGTTTTCTACAACGTTCTTACAACTACCTTCATCCCTCCTGAGAGCACACCCCCAGTGACCTCATAGTACTATCCTCTAGGTACTGCCTCTTTCCTTCCTACTTCAAAAGTGTATTTTCGCCGGGCGATGGTGGCGCACGCCTTTAATCCCAGCACTCGGGAGGCAGAGGCAGGCGGATCTCTGGGAGTTCGAGACCAGCCTGGTCTACAGAGCTAGTTCCAGGACAGGCTCCAAAGCCACAGAGAAACCCTGTCTCAAAAAACCAAAAAAAAAAAAAAAAAAAAAAAAAGTGTATTTTCAAAACTATTTCTTACATGTATATAATGAAGTTTGACCATACCCACCTTCCATTCCCTTCTCTTCGCCCATGCCACTCCGTCTGGAATATGTCCTCTTCCCAACACACCCCTCCTACTTTCGTGTCCTTTTAAAAACTAACCTGAGCTTAATTAGGGTGGCACACGCATGGGTTGTTTGCTAGCTCACCGGTAGGTTACAGTGGCTACACTCCTGATGGAAAACGACTCTGCATCCTCCAGACAGCACTAATCCAATAGCTCCTCACAGGGATGGTGACTCAAGCTGGCCCTACATCTTAAAGTCTCCTACCTCATTCTCATCACACCACGGCTACGTCTCCCACACATGGACTCCTGAGAGACAAACAAAATCTCAAGGGAAGCAGCTCAGCAGGGTGAGGGCAGCACTGCCAAAGAGAGCTTGTGGTTCTTCTGAGACTGACAGGCTACAGTCAACATGCATAGGTCTTGGTGATGTCATAGATTACATGAATGCAAGATGTAGCAAGTGTCAGCTGGGAAATAAGAAACCAGCTCCTCTGGGTCACACAGGCAGCAGAAGTAATTCGGATAAAAAGAAAATTAAGTTAGGGGAGGATTAAGTGAGTTTAAATTCTAATGCACAGCAGCAAAAGATTTAAATGTAAGATATAGATTTTTAAAACAGACCAAGAAAAAGAAAACTTCCATCTATTTTTACTAATATTGACTCAACAGGCTCCCACTGCCAGCCCATTCGTCAGGCGCACAAATTGTTTAAGGATTCCAAGTAGATGACAGCCTTGGAAACGCTGACGCCTGTGCGTCGTTTTAAAGCTCAGGCTGGAAGAAGACCCAGAATCTGAAAGCCGCCTCAGGGAGTGCACACTGTCTCTTCTTCATCATCCAGAAAACAAAGATTTAAACGGGCTTATAGTGCGAAACGAGGAATTTAGATCGGATATCTGCAAGTTTCCCAAGTGGGAATTCTTAAAGAATAAGACTGTTTCATTAAAGTTTCCAAATAATGGATAATTCCTTGACTGCATTCCCAAAGAGAATCAAATTTAACATTAGTTCAAGGTTCCCTAACCACAACACGCCAATGCCACCCATGTGCCAGCTGGCTGTCCTCCACATCAGAGAACAGAAGCTGCCTTGCAAGTGCACGAGTCCCACGCCCCAGCCACAGGTGTGGACACATTTCTCTCCCTGACGGCTCATGGTGTGTCTCCACCAAACCATTTTCTCATTTGAAAAAAGACATTACTATACTTCTGTAACAACCGTGAGAGACAGGCAGGGACAGAAATCTAAACCCACAGAGTGGCAGTGGGCTGTGCCTTGTCCTGTGATCTTGGCGCGACTACTCAGGAGTAGTGAGGCCTGGATGACAGGCACAGCCTTCCTTCCTGTCTTCATGGGTCTCATCTCCCCAGAGAGGTGAGAGACCCGGGCTTTGCAGTCATCTGTCTGTGCTCCAATCCTGGCTCCGGTGTCTACTGAACTATGAGAACTTGGCAAATCCCTCGGCCTGGACCGTCCCCTTCCACATCTGCGCCACTGAGTGATACAGTTCCAGCAGGACTCTACAGAACTAACAAATCACAAGGCGTCTAGTCCGGTATCTTAGCTAAAATTAAATTAAGATCTGGCTGTCTCACCCTCTTCAGCGTCCTGCCACCAGTGCCATCTCTACTCTAGGGAAAGCCAGCAGTAACTCACGCACTGCATTGCTGCCCACATGCTCATGTGCAGTTCTCCTCTCTAGCGCTACAGCCACTTGGCTGGCTTTGCTGCTAGAGGGGGAGTTCTTCCCTAGTCCCAGCAACTCTCCCGTCCCATCTGCAGTCACTCTCTAGGAGGTGGATATATAAGAGCTGTCCATATCTAACGGGAACCGAGAAGACAAAAGTAATGGCTGTCCCTTTGCTGTCATGGTTGAAGAATGGATCTGAAGCAGCTAGCCTGGGGCGGGGAGCACTTAGTGCTCCATACTAACCAAGTTCATAACAGGAGTCTGTCTGTGACAAGTCCGAGAGTGGGATCTCAGCAAAGTGCCATGATTCTGAGGAAACACAGTAGTACTTAAAGGTGATAACTTTCTGCTCTGCCCACAGGAATTACCCTCAGATGTACGCCTGTACAGTGCCCGATGGTATACTTGGAAAACTAATGTCAGACATGACATCTAAAGAATCTGTGCACTGGCCCCAAGGACTAAGAGCTAGTAGGAGGCGGCTATAATCAGCAGTGTAGTCTTTGCATGGAAAGCCCTGTCCTTCCTGCTACAACCCAAAGCCCCTCCTCCAGAACACGGCCCCATAGTTGACCTGTATTAGTTACTTTTCTTGCCATGTGACAAAATAGCCAATAGAAGCAAATTAAAGGAGGAGGGCGTGGAGGCAGGAAGAGGCCTGGCTGGCTGCGGGGGAGGGGCAGAGCTCGGGGCAGAGCTCTTCCGTCTGGCTGGGTCTGGGTGAGCTCAGGCTGGAGCCAGAGCAGATGGCGCCTTCAAGGTGCACCCGTACTGACTCACTTCTACTATCGAGGTCATAGTCCTGACACAGCATGGCAGCCGGGAACTGAACATGAATACACACACACACACACACACCAATGGGAACGCTTCAGTCCCTGCCCTAGCAGGTCTCCTTCACTTTCCTCAGCTGATCTGCAGCCCGGCTGTGTTCTCTGGTCACTCCCGTCTGGAGACATCCACTGCATGGTTGTGAACTAGCTCATGTCACACTAGTGCTATTTCTAGTCTGAAAAGAGTATTCTTCATCTTAAGCCCTGGATGGTTTAGAAGACAAGACCTTGAGAACTGGGGACCTGAAGGGCTCGAGAGATGGCTCAGTGGCTGAGAACACTCGTAGTTCATGCACAGAACCCAGGTTAGGTTCCCAGTGCTCCCAAGCTCCCAGCTCACAAGCACCAATAACTGCAGCACTAGGGGATCTGATGTCTTCTGACCTCCACGGGCACTGGGTGTGCACTTGGTGCACAGATATTCATAGACAAAACACTGAACCTCTGTAACTGTGAGGCACCCCAATGAAATGTTTTACTTTATTAGAGTTGTGTGGTCATGGTGTCTCTTTACAGCAATAGAAACCTAAGACAGCACATATACCTGCTTATCAGTCAAAGGCACACCACAAATTAGCTGCCACAGATGGGATGCAGTTAGCATGCAGGCTTCGCCCAGGGGCGGGGAAAGAGTCTGGCCAGTCCAGCCACCCCTCTTCAAACCCACAGCCTTCTCACTTGTGCCTCAAACGCCATGGGCGCCCTGCCACACAGCCGAGCAGACCCATCACCCCACCATTAATAAACTCTCAGAAAGAAGCCTGTGGTGACGACTTCTCTCACAGGAGTGGCTCTTCCCGAGAGAAGACTTAGTTAGTATAAGACTATTCTTCTCAACTGAATGCACACAGACAAAAACAGCAGGCATTTTACCACATTTCAACTCATTTAAAGTACAAGACAATCACTTACATTTAAGTTAGCACAGGTTATACTCTCTGGATTCATGATTTGAGAAAAAATGGACATGGCTTTTTCCACCTGGTTCTGGAAGGAAAAACAAAAGTCATAACCCTAGAGCATGCAGCCATCACTCCATTCTCCTACATATTACTTAGAGAAAGCAGGATGCTCCTAGGCACGGGGCCTCAGAGTTTTAAATCAACAATGGGATTTTTAAAAATAAAAATTTAAACAAACTGTATAAAGGGTTTTACCCAGTGGCATGGTATCCTATGTTTTAGTAATCTCTCTGAGTCTAGTTTTTAAGAGGTATTAAACTGGCACCTTTCCTTCTCCTGTTGGAACCAGCTTTGAGGAAAAATGACAATGAGAAGAAACCGAGCAAACCTCATCCTGGCATAATTAGTGAAGCCTCAAACCAGACAAGATGTGGGTATTGTCAGAATTCTTGGAGATGGAGCCCTGCAAGGTGCTACACATTTCAGAAAGGGGCTCCACATTCTAGGTTCTAGGAGGTTCTCTATCAGTACAGCCTAAAGTCCGTGACCTAAATGCTGGCCTACAGAGATTAAAGTCGAGGCAAGGGGCAGACTGGGGCCCCTGGGGAGGCACAGGTGAGTGGTGACATCCATGGCAACGCTGTATTTGCAGGAGGCAGCATGGCTCTATGGTAGCGACAGAGAAGAGGCCGTATCCCGAAATTCTGTTGCTACAGATGGGGGAAACAAGTGTGGGCATCCGTACCCAGGACCAAGGAAAGCCTGTCCAGCTAGACTGGGGCTCTGGTGTTTCTGTCTCTCTGACACAAATTTACTGTCAGTGGTGTTCAAAAAGAAATTTATATTTTTGAGGGATGAGTAATAAAAAAGAATCAGCATGAGAACTGTGTGAAGAGTTTTTTAAAAAATAAAAGAGGAAAGGGACACTGATGTAAAAACGCTCTCTGAGAATGCTACACAGGAAGCATGTACCATTGTTACTATAACAAGGCTATTTCTCTCAAACTGCAGCTTCCTTCTTTGATTCTCCACAAGATCTTGGCCCACCTACTCTAAACAGAAATGCATGCTGGGTCTTCGGCCACAAGTAAAAACGTTCTTTGCAGCAAATCGCTGTGGCAATGAAGGCATTTTTTCATTATGGGATGTCCTTATAATATAGTTAGGAGGGAAAAATAAATGAAAAACAAGAACAAATGAAAGCAGTAACATCCTGCCCACTTCTACATCACTTACGTCTCCTCTGACCCAAAGTCCTTACCTGGTTCAGAGCTAATGCCACCACAAAACAGGATGCTCTCCTGGAGATGACATCTCCTTTAAGTAAGGCTTCTTCTCTTAAAGTTGTGCAAATTTTAAAAGATTCTGGGCTGTTCTGTGAGGAGATGGGATTGCTCAGTCAACGTCATGAACCTTCAGGTGTTATGATCAACAGGACTTAGTGTCTCGGATTTCCTGCTCTAAGAATCCCCCAGAGCCTATCTGAAGTCACTTGAAAAATTAAGCTCAACAGACATGACAATGTGGACTGGGGAAAGATCAGGGCTTCAACACTTCACAAAGAACTACAGGTAACTATGTAATCTGAGAGGGAGAGAAACAGTCCTCCCCAGGGAAGAGCACACCAATTGGCTATCTAACCAAATAGTCAGCCCTGACAACATGCATACAATAACATACGGACTGAGCAGGTTGTACTGTGGAATATATGTGTAGACACATAAACATACACGCATGTAACAGCAACCGATAAAAGAAAGCCATGAATGTGAAAGGGAGCGAGGAGGTACACATGGGAGGGCTTAGGGGAAGGAAAAGGAAGAAGAAACGATATAATTATATTTTAATCTCAAAAACAAAAAAAAATTAAGCTATGCAGAGACCATCTGCAACAGACTAGACTATTTATATGGTAGCAGCTCAACTCTAAACTAGTTTTATTGTTCAGCTTGCCAATTTCATCGTAAGCCAGTTCTCACTTGTAAACAGGCATCTTTGTATGCCAGCAGGCTAGATTGTCGGCATAAGCCCCACAGTGGGGCCAGCACTGTAGCATGCAGTAACACAGGGGACTCTCTTTTGGAGAAGTTCCAGCTTGAAAGTCTCCGGGTAAGTCAAGAACTTGAAAACAGTAACACTAATACAACATAACTTATCGAAGAATCCCATGAAAACAGACTGAAAAAGAAACCCCAAGGGGGCTGAAGGGATGGCCCAGCAGTCAGCAGCACTTGTTGCTCTTGCAGAGGACCTGAGTTCAGTTCCCAGCTCCCACACAACCGTCTGTAACTCTAGTTCAGGTGACCTGAGGTCCTCTTCTGACCTCTGCCAGCACCAGGAACACATGTGGTGCACATACTTACATACACATAAATAAATACATCTAAAAAAGAAAATGTATTTTTAAACCCAAGGAAGTGATGCCCTAATCAGTCAGACAGCAATGTAAACCCAGTCCTCCCCTCTGAGCTGCCACAGGTGGGTGGTCTCACAATGGCAGCAGCAGCCTGACATCTGTGTGTCTGTGAAGATCTATCTATCCCACCACTCAATCCTCTCAACAAAGTCTGAATTTTATGTGGGGCGGTTGCCAGGGGTGACTGGGAACCTCAGCAGCTCTTTTCCAGACTTGTCTCCACTTGCTAAAACAAGTTACTCTTGGATACAACACAGGAAGAAAGATCGTCTGGCCCTTCTTAAGCAGAACTAAATTCTCTATACTTCAGCATGCATCCAGCGAAGCAAGCCTGAGCAGGAATCACCATTCGGAATGACCCACAGAGCCCTTGGGCCAACTCTAACCTGCAGCTGAAAGGGGTTTAAAGGTTTTAACGGCTTGGACAAACAAAAGTCAGAGGTAGAGGGCTCAAGAGATGGCTAAGTGGTTGAGCGCTGACTGCTCTTGTAGGACGGGGGCTCAGTTCCCAGCACCCATGATGGTTTGTAACTATCCATGAGATCAGAACCCTCCTCTGGCTTCCATGGGCACCAGGCATGCGTGTGGTGCACAGACACAGGCAAAGCACTCGTACACATAAAATAACAGTAATAGTTAAAAGAAATACATGACAGCCATGGTATGTGGAGTCCGCCAGGAAGGATGGGATGTTTCTAAAGGACGGGGCAATGCTGAAGGCGATCTAGGGTAGTGTAACCTACGAGGGACTCCGGAGCTCAGCAGAAACTTGCCTTTTGCTTTCATGATCCACAAGCTTGCCAAAGAGGGGCGAAAGATTATTGCTTTTCCCATGATAAAAATATCTGACAAGGCTAACTTGAGTTTTCTAAAAAATGGATATATTTAAAATTAAAATATTTGTACCAGATGGAAAACAGACTTCAGAGGAACTGGAAAAAGAGAAAAAAGGAAGAAAGAAAGAGAGAGAGAGAGAGGAAGAAGAAGGAGGAGGAGGAGGAAGAGGAGGAGGAGGAGGGGGGGGAGGGAGGGAGAAAGGGAGGGAGAAAGGGAGGGAGGGAAGGAAGGAAGGAAGGAAGGCAGGCAAAAAATCCTCTCCTAGATACTACTCAATTCCCAATGCCCTGAGCGTTAAGGGGAATAGCCTTTTTTTATTTTTTTCATTTTAAAGATTTATTTATTTATTAGGTATACAGTCTGCATGTATGCCTGAATTTATTTATTAGGTATACAGTCTGCATGTATGCCTGAAGGCCAGAAGAGGGTGTCATATCTCATTACAGACGGTTGTGAGCCACCATGTTGTTGCTGGGAATTGAACTCAGGACCTTTGGAAGAGCAGGCAATGCTCTCAACCACTGAGCCATCTCTCCAGTCGCAAGGGAAATAGTCTTACCAGTTTGTAGCAAACTGCGAATGCAAGGATATAGGTGTCTCTGCTGAACTTCACATCTTGGTTTTTCATTTCAATCAATACTTCCAGGGCACCTGCCGAGTGAACAGTGGCCAGCGGGGTTAAAGGAACCTATGGGCAGTTCCCAAAATTCTAATCAGTTCAGCATCATCTACCAAAAAGCAAATTTTAGCATGATCAAAGCCGCTCCTTGAAGTTAAGTGGCAATTATCTAAATGCTAAACTAAAACATCAGGTCATGCAAGAAAAACGCATAGGAAACCTGCTGAGGTTTTAGATAATCTGAGGTGGCTCATTTCAGCCATCTTATGCAATTTGATATTATAAATTTAAGGAGCAAGGTTACAGTAGGGCTCCTCATCAGAAATCTAAGGGCCACTTCTATAGTCCTTCCCACCCCAGCTGCTTGTCCAGTAGTTTTCCACAACCACAGACTGCAGTACTTACTTTCATATTTGCCTTTGGTAAATAACATATCCATCAAAATATTGAATGACGTGGAGTCTAGGAAGAAGCCTCGTAAATGCTAGTAAAGAGAAAAGGTAGAGTTTGGTCAGAAGAGGGGTCGGGGGGGGGTGCACATACTGTAGCCCTTTTGAGACCAGGACTCATTAGGTAGCATTGGCTATCCTATAACTCACTGTGCAGACCACAGGATGGCCTCATCGAGGTCCACACCTCTGCCTCCCTTGTGCTGGGATTAAAGGTGTGAACCACTATGCAGGGCCTGTCCCTTTACAGCAGTGGTTCTCAACCTTCCTAAGGCTGCAACCCTTTAACACAGTTCCTCATGCTGTGATGACTACCCAATTGCAAAGTTATTTCACTGTTACTTCGTGACTGTCATTTTGCTACTGTTATGAACTGCAATGAAAATACTGGTGTTTTCTGATGGTCTTAGGCGATTCCTGTAAAAGGGTAGTTGGACCACCAGAGTCGCAACATGGGCTGAGAATCTCTGCTCTCCGGGTTTATATTTAGTGGCTTCCTGAATCTCCTATTTGTCTGGTATACAAAGGATGTTTTAAAGCTTCACTTTTAAACAGTGTCCTAGCTTTGGGGATGGACACACTGGACAGGAAGCAAGAGAGCTCTCTGTTTCAGGAGTAGTGTAGAATCAGGAGGTGGCGTCCAACAGCCGCAGCAAGCTGACTTGGAATGAAGGCAAGCATGTCTCACGGAGCAGTAGCTGCCACAAGCACAGAACACACCGCTGCTCACTCTCGCGAGCATCTGCTGAAACTGTGCCTCTCAACCTTGTTCTGGACTCGCACTTAGTTTAACAGACCAAAACATCTGGGTACTGATCTCGTTATATTCGGTTTTAAATACATTAGCAGAAGAGCTAAGTCGGGGAACACATATTATGTCACAGAGAAACTTAAGAAACTTAATTCTCGTCCTAATTTTTAGAGTTTATATTGTTACCATGACCTCCATGTTTCCCAACTGTTCAACTCTTTTACATCAATTGTACAACCTTTGACCACTGCCTCTCTTTCTACATCTTCCCAGCACTTCGAGTGCCATACTGTGACATGATATTTAGATGTAAGTGCTTTTTATCCTTGGCTCTTTCTACCTGCCGTAGATCCTAGATGCTGAGAATAAGGGATGAGAAACAAGGCAACAAGGTCTGCTCTAAGTGCTGGGTGCTGGTCCAGAGAGCTGAGGGACAAGCCAGGAAGAAGGGAGTAAGAGAAATGAGAAAAACGGCCACTGTCTCTGTCAGCACTGGGGGCTGAACAAGGACAGTGGAGGGACGGCACACACACACAGAAGCAAGGTTGCTCGCAGTCCTGACTCAGGCCACTCCACCTCTATTACACGTGGGACTCCACATACCAGGCTTAAAAATTACATTGTGTTTACACTGGCACAGTAATGGCTTTGACTTATAACAATCAAACGTTTAAGTATAACACTAAAATATTTACTTAAAATATTAAAATACAAATTACATGAAAAAGTGAGGCTTCAATAATTCTAACCCTAAAGATACTGCTTATCTTCCAGGTTTTATTACACACATGTTTGTATGTGTGGGTATGGGTGCACACACATGCCAGTGCACGTGAAAGTCAGAGAGCATCCTTGGACACCAATTTTTGGTTACTGTTTACCCCCTTAGTTTGATGTGGGAGTGTCATATATCAATCTGTTGATTTCATTGGTTAAGTAATAAAGAAACTGCTTGGCCCTCATAGGTTAAAACATAGATGGGAGGAGTAAACAGAATAGCATGCCGGGAGGAAGAGGAAGTGAGCTCAGACTCGACAAGCTCTGCTCTCTGGGGCAGAGAAGCCATGCTCCAGTCTCCCGGACAGACGTGAGCGATGAAGCTCCAACCCAAGATGGACGTAGGCTAGAATCTTCCCGGTAAGCGCATCTAGTGGTGCTACACAGATGAATAGAAATGGGCTAAATTAATATGTGAGAATTAGCCTAGAAGAGGCTAGATATCATGGGCCAAGCAGTATTTAAATGAATACATTTTGGGTGTTGTTATTTCGGGCATAAGCAAGCAGGCGGCTGGGGTGTTGGGGACGCAGCCCCTGCTGCTCCTATTACAACATTAGTTTTTAAGGCAGAGTCTCTCATTGACTTCAGAAAAGTTTCTACACCTCCGCCAACACAATAATTCGAATCAGATCAAATCAAACCAAATTAGAAAAAGCCCAGGTTTAATGAACACCAATGCTCCTGGATGGCTTTCCAGTTCTCCAGAGGAGCTGGGGAAGGAAGATGGGAAAACCATGTGCTTGTTCTCTGGGGTGCTGTAGGAATTCCTGCAGCCAGTAGCCTATCTAAGTTACCCGCCCACTTGGGCGTGGCCTCATACTATATATATGCCGATGTGAAGTGCAGTCTGGCCTCTCTTCCTGCACGATTTGGTTCCTGTTCCCCGTTCGAGCAGAGGACTGTAATCTGTGAGTCTATCCCTAAATAAATAATACTATTATTATATTTATTTCTGAGCTAGTGTGGGATTTCTTTTAAGCATCCGTCTTCATCTGGCTGTCTTCACTGGGGGACTGTTTAAATACCCTGTGGGAGTGGTCTTGAGCATCTCTGGAGACTTTGTCATTGTTTGATGGGCTTTCTCAGGGGCGGAGTCTGGACTGAGGCCACTCCTAGGGGAAGGGGCTTGGGATGGAACTTCTACCTGAACATTCAGACTCTTGGGATATATGGATGCCAGGGGCTGGGGTGAAGTCTTAACCCAAACATTCCAGACACTTTTGGGTATATGGATGCCAGGGGCTAGGTTGAGCTTTTAACCCAAACAGTTTCTAACTCACAAGTTGGCCAGGCTGGTTGGCCAATGAACCCCAAGAATCCACAAGCCTCTGCTGCCCTGGAGTTGTGATTATAAGTACATACTGCCATGATTGGCTTTTTAAAAATAGGGGTTCCGGGGAGCAAACTCTTGTTCCTTTCAAGCCCTTTATCCACTGGGTATTTCCCCAGCCCCTGTATGTGCTCCTTTTTTTTTTTTCCAAAGTAAAAGACAAGATCAAATGTTGAAACTGTTCTTAAACTACCTTTCCTCTACTTACTAACTCATTATGACCACCTTCCTAATGCACGGTGTTCTTAAAGAAGGGTAACCCTAATGCTAGGCATGGTGGTACAGGTCTATCATCACACCCTCCGGAGGCTGAGGCAGAGATTGCAAGCTTGAGGCCAGCCTGGGTTACTTGTCTTAAATAAAACGGTCAAGCCTAGGGTAGTTCCATCAGTAGAGAACACATAAGTGAGAAAGAGCAGGAAGCAAGGGCAAATCATTACACTCCGGAGTTCCTAAATGTACCAATCGCACATGGTGGACAACAGCCCAAACAAAGGATCTCTTGTCATGGAAGAATTTCTAATGCCTCTACTGCAATTTCACCTTCTGGGAGATAGAAATAACTGTTGAAATAAGGAGCGGCCGGGGCTGCGTCCCCAACACCCCAGCCGCCTGCTCGGCTAGCTTATGCCCCGAAATAACAACACACAAACTGTATTCATTTAAATACTGCTTGGCCCATGATATCTAGCCTCTTCTAGGCTAATTCTCTCATATTAATTTAGCCCATTTCTAATCATCTGCGTAGCACCCCAAGGTGCGCTTACCGGGAAGATTCTAGCCTACGTCCATCTTGGATTGGAGCTTCATCGCTCACATCTGTCTGGGAGACTGGAGCATGGCTTCTCTGCTCCAGAGAGCAGAGCTGTCAAGTCTGAGCTCACTTCCTCTTCGTCCCAGTATGCTATTCTGTTTACTCCTCCCACCTATGTTTTAACCTATGAGGGCCAAGCAGTTCCTTTATTACTTAACCAATGAAATCAACAGATTGATATATGACACTCCCACATCACTTCCCCTTTTTCTGTTTAAACAAAAAGGAAAGGCTTTAACTTTAACATAGCAAAATTACATATAACAAAACAGTTATCAAGTAAAAATTACAGAAGGAGCTAAGTACAGAGAGACATTTTATTACATGGGCTGCCAAGCTAAACCAGAATGGATATAAGGGTATTACGATTTCAAAATTTGGGTCTAAGGATATGATGCTTTGGAGAGGGTCTTCTTTTGTTTTCACAGAGGATATGACCCTATGGATTGCATCTATTCCGATTTGGTATGATAGACCTCGCCCTCCTGAAAGGTTGCTGTGAACACCCTCAAAAAAATTTACTTCACTCAACTGCCAACTGAGATGAATCTAGCACACAGGTTATACCATGAAAGACCTAATTAACGACGCCCCCATTCAGCAGGAAGCAGTTTGGAGAGAGAAAACTGCGCCCATGTTCCCAAATATTGTTTATAAATGTGCTTTTACATTTAAAGGGGGATATGATATAGATATGAATAATTTGCATTGGTATGGATTTTAAGGTCAATTTTGTTGTATGTATATGTATTTCTGATCTTGATTAAGATATTGTGATTGCGTAGTTCATTTTAAAATGTAATGTATAATTAGGAAATATAGGTTGTTAATGGATAATAGTCAAGCTTGTAGTCATGTTAGTTAGATTTTCTAGATATATAGAGATATATTTTAGTTAGATAGGCATTCTTCATATCTTTCAAAGACTGCAGAATATGGCATTTAAATGTTTTAATAACTTAGGACTTTTCATGACAATGAGACACGTCTGCTCCTGGCAGCACCAATCTACTTCGAGAGGAAGATGGGCATCGAAGAGGATCCTTATGGAGTTTGATAACCATTTGGGCAAGAAACTGCTCTTGCCTGGACTGTTGCATAAACTGGACACAGAGAACCCACAGAGAGAGGACTGCTAAACTTGCCTAAAGATGAGATGATCTTTCGGGGTTCCTGATTCATGAAAGACTCTACGAGACATTCTGCAGGACACAAAAGAAAATGACTGAACTGTCTTTGGAATTTCCTGCTTGATGAAAATTTCTGCTGGATACTATGGGCCTGAAGGCTGAAGCTGGATGCCCCAACAATATAGAGGAACTTTGGGTGACTGTCCAGGCAGCGAGATGTCTCTGTCATTTCTAGAGTTTTGGATTTCTTGTTTGCTTAAGTAATATTATTTCCTTCTGGAGTCTTTGATGGAGTTGAAGAATAGTTACTAATAGTTATAGTTTTCCTTAGTTATGATAAGAGATAAAATAGATATAAATATTGTAACTGTAATTCTTACTTGATAACTGTTTTGTTATATGTAATTTTACTGTTAAAGTTAAAGCCTTTCTTTTTTGTTTAAACAGAAAAAGGGGAAATGATGGAGGTGGGTCTTGTATCTTATCTGTTGCTTTCATTGGTTAACTAATAAAGAAACTGCCTAGGCCCATTTGATAGGCCAACCCTTAGATGGGTGGAGTAAACAGAACAGGACTGGGGGAGAAAGAAGCTGAGTCAGAGAGTCGCCATGATGCTCCCACTCCAGCCAGACGCAGGTTAAGATCCTCCCTGGTAAGCGCACCTCGTGGTGCTACACAGAATATTAGAAATGGGTTAGATCGATATGTAAGAGCTAGCCAATAAGAGGCTACAGATAACGGGCCAGGCAATGTTTAAATGAATACCGTTTCTGTGTAATTATTTCGGGTACAAAGCTAGCCATGTGGGCGGCCGGGTGCTGGGGACGCAGCCCAGCCGCCCCTGTTACAACAAATAACAATCATACCCATGACTGGGCTGTTGTGGAAATAATAATTATATAACAACAACAACAATTGTAGGAGAGGGCAGAAGATACAGTAAATATTCAGTAAGTAACTAAAACATGTTTTTACAATTTATTTACTCTTTATTACCATGCGTATGTGCCACGGTGCATGCATGGAAGTCGGAGGACAACTGTGTGGGACTGATTCTCCCCTTCCACGTTTGCATGGGTTCCACAGATTGAACTAAGGTTGCTGGGCTTGCATGGAAAGTGCCCTTATCCACTGAATTATCTTTCTGTGCAAAATTATGATGTGTTTTAGAAAAAGAAACCAGAATATATAAAAAGCATTTTAAAGCTTGACCACCTATAAATACAGTCTACAATCAAAAATAAAAAACAAGAGAGAGAGAGAGTGCAGGTACAGGATAGGAAATCAATGGCTGGTCTGAAACTATTCACCTCTGAACTCCAGAGACAGGAGACATGCCCTAAGGCAGCACACACCCAAAGTATATATACACCAGGATGCCGCCTCTGTACTATGTTATGCCTCTGAGCTCCAGAAACAGGAGACGTGCCCTAGGGCAGCACACAACCAAAGCATATATACACCAGGGCGCCTATACTATGCCTCCGAAGACACTTGTAAATCTCCTTGTGAGCCAACTCTACAGAAACATTTCAAACGCAGAGGGCTTATTTATTCAGCCCAATGACCTTGAAATAATATAAAATAAAACAACAAATAAACCTAGGAAATAAAATACCATAAAAAATGTCTTTTGTAAGAGCACCAAGAACACGAGGTCATATTGGCGGGAGAAGGAACTGGAAAACACTAACCTTATCTTTGATGAGCTCCACTGCAGAGTCCTCAAGATCCAGCTCATAGCACAACCTCATGAAAACTGGTCCAAACTTATATTCTCCCACAGTGAAGTTTCTGTTCTCTGCATGGTACCTGGTGATCAAGATGATTCTATGAGCAAAGATAGGGTACACAGGAACAGACACAGAATCGTAGAGACCTCAACTATCAAGCAGAAACATCCAAGTTTGGATCCCAGCACCAATGTAAAAGTCAGGCTTAGTAGCATGCACTGGGAACTACAATGCGGGGGCTGGAGACAGGATTCTCAACGTTTACTGGACAGCCAGTGTAGCCAATCACAGAGCTCCAGGTTCAATGAAACCTAGTCTCAAAAAACAAGGTTTAGGGCAACCAAGGAACATATTTGATTGAAACCACTAACCCTGTGTATACACCCTCCAATGCACATGTGCACATACATGAACATATATACATACCCCACACATACCAGACACACCCACAAGGACAGACACAAACCACACGCTCTACTAGGTGCTGGGAACACAATAAAGAATAAGGAACTCCCATTTCGGGAGAACGGGGATTTAAATAAAATTAGGGGTTCCAGAGTTTAACACACTTGGCATTGAAACAAAAGAGTTTTGTTAGAGGCGAAAATACTCTGAGAATTAAAAGGAGTAAAACACACACCGTAATCATCCCTTAAATTACCTGCTGGACCAAGAATGCGTATACTATTACAGAACAGCAGGGTCCCCTTAGGATGGGTACAGAACAAAGGGAGGGCACTGGGAGTGTCCTGTGCTCCTTCCAGAGGTGGCTTCATGATCATATAGGGTGTCACACAACCAACAGGCACACTGAACTTAGATCAACCTATGCTTTTCTAAACTCAGATAAGGGCCTACATGATCTATGGCCACCTGGGTTAAAAAAAAAAATTAAATTTACTTTGAAATCTTAAGTCCTGAGAGAAGGCTAATTTTAATGGCGGCGACATCTTACTAGCGGCGTAAGTTCTATAGGTGGGTGGCCAGTCATCTGAAACTGACCAACATAACCTATTCTGGGTGACCAGCTACTGCTGCTTCGGGCACTTAGGCTGATAATCTGGGGAGCACTGACGATCACACACATGTCAGATCTGTGATGTAAATGACTTTAAAGTATGAGCGGGAAAAGCTGACTTTACTAAAAACCTTTTCACCCTCTGCTGAAACAGCAGAGGGGAGCTGGAGTGGCGTTAGGGTGGAGTGTTGTAAACACACACCGCCAAGTACGGTGATGGTGAACACGTGACCTGCTTCATCATATGCTTGAGAACTGAGTTATAAAGGACAAGAGGGTGGTGATTTTAAGGACTTTTGTCTGCTTCCGCATGCTGGCTCCAATCCAGCTCTTCTACTTAAAAACTATGAAATTTTAAGAAAATCAGTCCATCGCTTGGAGCATCAGGTTCCTCATGTGTGAAGTGAAGATAAGAACTCAGGGAGTCTGGTAAGAACTGGGTAAGTTTTCCTTGGCATGTAGCAATTCTTTACCGCTAGGTAATATGAAACACGAGGCATCTTCAAATCTATAAAAGTCAGTAAATGAGGACCTGGTGCTAGATTAAAAACAGAAAGCAAAAGTTTCCTTGAATTGATATCTACACTCAAAAGGAAGTTAACACCTATAAAAGGGAGAATCTAAGCTCCCCGTAACCTAACCAGAGCTGGAGCGAGATTATGGGGGGATTATGTCACTCCCCTGTGGTGCCATCAAGGTGAGCGTCTGTCTCAGCTCATGACCTCCTTTCTTAGAGTCCCAGGAAGAGCATGAGTAGCTGGTTAGACCACAGAGGCACCACCCAGTCCAGCTGTTCACAGAAGTGACAAAGAAGAGCAACCGGGTCGTGTCATGAGCGTGAGTGAAGAGCCCCGAGTCACGCTTTGATGTGTACGGTGAATGTGAAAGCAGAGCGCTCAGAATTTTTATCCTGTTGTGTTGTTATTCTTAGAGCTATCTTCTGGCTTTAGGGCAATAACAGGAAAAATAAGAGAAAAGCAACCAGAGTCAAATGACAATGTAGCATTAGCTTTGCTAACATGACCTGAAGGTTTAATGGTAGGCATGTCATAGTTTAAATTCAGTTTGCTTCTCAAGGGTTGTGCATTGCAAGTGTAAAATCTAATGGGATGTCCTTAGACCAACTGAGGATATTGCTCTCAATAAGGATTAGGTATATCTCACGTGACCCCAATCCCGTGTTCTAGAGGAGTTATATAAAAGCCCGAGTCTGGTCCCACCCAGCTTTATGGCTTCCTGTACTGAGACAGCACTGACCGGCAGTGTGACACAGCCAAAGGCCGTCAGTAGAACTCAGCCGATGCCCTAGAGTGTCCGAAACTGTGAGTCAAACAAATCTCCTTTTTCCATATGCAGATTAGCTCGGGCATTTAGTTACAGTAATGACAAACTAATTTGCTCTTTGACCCAAAACACAGAGTATGTAAGCTTTCTAGAGCTCCTCATCATGACATTAGCTGTGCTGAGGAAAAACTAAAAATAGTTTAGATGTCTGATAACAGGGCGCAGTTGATTAAAATACCTAACGTATGGTGGAATGTTGTTAGAGAGGAAGGAGTCTCGGTTGAGGAAATACCTCCGTGAGATCCAGCTGTAAGGCATTTTCTCAATTAGTGATCAATGGGGGAGGGTCCAGCTCACTGTGAGTGGTACCATCTCTGGACTGGTGGTCCTGGGTTCTATAAGAAGGTGGGCTGAGAAGGCCATGGGAAGCAAGTCAATAGGCAGTGGCCCACCATGGCTTCTGCCTCCAGGATCTTGTTGTCCTGTCTGAGCTCCCATCCTGACTCCCTTCAATAGTGACCAGCAATATGGAAGCGTAAGTCAAACGAGCCCTTCCGCACAACTTGCTTTTTGGTCATGATGTTTCGCTGCAGCAACAGAACCCTAACTAAGATAAATACTGTACTGTCACTAAAATATGGCTCCTTGATAAATAAATAAGAATAAAGTAGACTATATTAATGTAGAGAATACTGTTTCTATGTAGTAATAATTTGAATTAGGAGGAGCCGAATGTGGTGACATATGCCTGCAATCTCAGCACTCAGGAAACCAAGGCAACAGACCTGGGCATTCAAGGCCGGTCCAGCCTGAGCTACAAAGCAAAACCCTGTCTCAAAAACTAACCAACTTAAATAATCAAAAACATCTAAGCTATATAAAGGAAAACCTACTAAAATTATTAAATATTTGCATAAAAATCTGTGAAAAATATGTAAATATTGGCAAGCGGGCTTTAAAAATAATTTTCATCATTTTTATCCCTTCCAACATGAACCTGCTGTCTCAGCTATCCAGGACTGGAATCCCTTTCCCTACATCCAACTTTGGTAAGACCAGACAAATCCCACTGGGTGGGAGAAGCTGAGCTGTCTGCGGTGCTGCTGCAAGGCCTGGCAGCTTCCAGTTTTGTGTGGGTTTGTGAGGCTCACACAGGCTAATAACAGTGAGGCACTAGAGAGAGAAGGGCCAGGACATACGGACGAGCACAGAAACATCAGAAATTCAAGGAAGATCTTCTTGGACCTACTAGCACAGAGGTTCTTAACCTGTGGGTCGAGAACCTTTGTGGGGGTCAAATGACCTTTTCACCATTGAAAAACAGATAGTTATCATGATTCGAAACAGTAGCAAAATTATAGTTATGAAGTAGCAACAAAAATAATTTTACGGTTGGCGGTCACCACACCATGACGAACTATATCAAAGGGTCGCAGCATTAGGGAGGTTGAGGAACACTGGCCCAGTGCTTCCTTTCCTCTCAACTAGTACCTAAGAAAAAAGATGTAGTAGGCAGAAAGGAGGGCAAGGAGGTCACTGGTACCAGGCAGAGAGGAAGCCACAGACTTTGTATCCTATCCAGGAAAAGAGGCTCCAAAATACCTGCCCTGTGTGACTAAGTATTCAGAGGAGCACTGGGGTGTGCTGAGGAGCTAGGGGGTGGTAACTGGAGGGACCGGCCAGTCTGTTGGTAGGGTATGAGCTGCTTTCCTACGCTCGGCCCCTTCAACGTCTGAGTTCGAAGGCAAGCATGAGGACAAGATGTCTGTAAGTCATCTGCGTAGAGGAGATAGCGTACGTCCTGAGAGTAGATGTGACTACTCTGGGAAGGGCGGGGTGAGGAGCGATGAAGGCTGCAGGGGTCTCAGGCATTCAGGGGTGAGGACCGATGAAGGCTGCGGGGTCTCAGGGACGCCTCACCTGTAAATGATACTTTTCACCAGTTCCGCATCCTCCCGGGACTGGCACAGGTGGAGCACGGTTTTCAACTCTTCCTTCAAGATGAGCTTGTTCTGGGTCAATTTCTCCTCCAAGTTTCTGAAATAGATGGCTGAAAGAAAGCACAAGGTGGTAGTGACCACTCAGGATGGGTGGGACTGTGAGCAGCTGGCCTCAGGGAGAAGCCCAAGCACAGCTCACTGCAAACAGGTCCTGAGGGACCTCTATGTGGCGGCGTCCCTCTCTTGCCATCACCTCAAGAGGAGTGGGTGCTGAAGGCAGTCTATAAGGCATGTTTGTGCCATAGGGAATTCAGGGCCACAGTCCACCCCTGTCTCTAGAAATCACAAACTGAGGGGCGTAGGAGTGCCTTTGGCATGCTTTAGGTGACACTCAGGCACACGCAAGTTTAACAACTACTATTGCAGCCCTAATAAGAAAAACCACAGGTGACTCACGAGAAGAGGAGAACGTGCAGCCAGACACTCAGACCATCAATGAGCCGGATCTCAAGAAGGGAAGTAAAAGGAAATGCAAATTCATCATGGATTTAGCCAGTGGTCAGACCATGTAATTCAGGAATATTTTGTGTTCTTGCAATTGGTTTAGCTTTTCCTCTCTCATCCCCATGGCCTGTCTTTACTGTAACCAGACTACCATAGGATGGGCAGAGGGGAAAGAAACCAAACCAAACAAACCAGTTCTCTAAACAGTAGCACTCTTCAGGGACAGAATCATCTATTTTGGTTCCTGTCTTTGCACTGACGGGAAGGAACCTCTAGAGTTCTGCTTCTATGGAACAAACACCAAAGGGAGCATGGCTTCTGTGGATTGCTTTCCTCAACACTGTTGGGAAACACAGCACAGGAGGCACAGACAGGGCTATTCTCATTTCAGGAGTTCCACGAGTATCTCAGGATTGGTTACAAGTCCAGAGCTCTGAAGCAAAGCTGCTGAAGTAGCCGCACAACGTCCATTTGCAATGCAAGGACCTGAGCAGATCACACTGCTCCTGGTGTACAGGAAAGACCAACATGGTTTACGACCAAGGCGCTGGGTCTTTCGATCTTTCTTCTCAGAACCAGGTGATTGTTTTACAGATGCAAGGACCTGGGAAGATCTATGTCCTTCCACTTATATGCTCTGTGAATATCCTTGTCTGTGAAACATCATTTCTCAGGCACAAATAGAGGACTATGATACCTACAGCTCATGGGATTATATGAAGGTATATACATTGGGGTGTGGTCTCTCAGAGGCTATTGGCTGAAGGAGCAGAAGGAGGTCCCGCAATACCAGAGGTCTTTAAAAAGCAAAACAACAACAAAAGCCAGAAGGAAATCTTAGCCATGCTTATAAAGGAGCTTGAAGCTCTGAAACAATTCCACCTGCAGCACAGAGAGAATGAAGGTAACAAGACTGCCACGGCGTTAAAGGCACTAGGGCCTAAGAAACCAGTGTCCTTGGGTTTTCACTGCTTTTTAAATTTTAAAAATATTTAAATTATATGCTTATATGTGTGTGTGAGTGTGGATCTGTGCATGTTTCAGCCTGCAAAGACCAGAAGAGGACATTGGACCACCTGAAGCAAGGATTCTAAGCGGATGTGAGCCGCCCCACATGGGTGCTAGGAATCAAACTCAGGTTCTCTGGAACAGCGACAAACACTCCTCGCTCCTGACCTATCTCTCAAAAGTAGGAAAGAACAATATAATGACCATCAAATGCCAACCAGCCTCAACAAGTATCAGCAGTTTGCTAATTTTGATTCTTCTATAAACTCTAAACACAATGAACTTTTCAAAGCAAATCCCAGATTTTACGATGTAAAAATGCCAACATGCACTCTCACAAGGGGGTCTCATTTACCTACAAGTAGATCAGAAAGTCTATGTTTCACCAAGGATTACTCAACATTTAAAGGCCAGTCACCTGGATTCTTGAACTATACAGTGTATACAAATCATCTGTGGCTCTTCCATTTGTATCTCCATCCATCTCCCAATTGATGCTGATGCTGGTCCTCAAATCATACAGAGTGGCACAGACTAGACAACTGGGCACAGGGCTAATTTCACTATTTCCCTGGGATCCTGGGGGCGGGGCTAATGTGAGAGGAAAGGTAGCTAGGAAACTAAGCAAATGTTCACTTTTTTCCCCTCTATGTGGTAGGTCTCGAAAGAATAGATAGAGAAAAAGAGGAAGTTTGAATGACAAACGGATGAAAGAGTCAACGAAACAGATACTACTACTACCTTTGGTGCTGGGAAGGTTATATGCAATAGCCACTTTCTTCTGTTGGAATTCCTTCAGTTTCACAATGCTGTCTGTGAGTAGGTATCTTTTAGCTAAAGAATAGGAAAAGAAAATAAGTGAAATTATTTTGATTGTCTTTTTTTTCCCCCTTAGGAAATAACATAGGTTAGAGCTTGGTTGACTCCAGCGAACTCATCTTTACCTATTATATTAATAAATGATCCATCCAGATAGATAAAAATGTTACAGTATTCCTGGTGGGGAAACAAACATCTCCATTCTACTACTGAACTCAAATCTTGGCAAAAGTCTTACGTTTGAAAGTAGGTAATGATTAACGGAATGTGAAGACTGGTTGACACATGAGAAGTGAAGAACAAACTTTCATGGCATTTGCCATCTAGGTAAGGGCTAGTAACTGCACAGACACCACACACACTTTTTTTTTTCTATTTGGTTTATCTTGGTTTGAGAAGCATGAGATGTTGAAAAAAGCTACACCGAGACTTCTGGCTTTGTAACTTCTGAATTGAAGATGGCCTTTTAGATCCGGACTCAAGTAGCCTTACATCAGAAATGACTGACGACAGCTTAGCAAGTCTGGAATGTGTCCTTCTTCAGCATCTTTGGCTATGCATGGGATAAAAACATATGAAGCTTAGCCAAAAAACCGTGCACTGAGTTCTGCTGAGACACGGTAATAATAATAATAATAATAAAAGCTATTTATGAAAAGGGAATCCTGTGAAGCTGTCAGACCCGAGTCTTTGGTTCAAATACTCCCTCTGCCAGCTTTTTGTGTCCTTGGGCAAGTGATAGTCTTGCCTGTTTCCAGTTTTGTAAAGGTACAACCTGTCATTGGATGCTGACTGAAGGAAAGAAATTCATATGTGTTAAATACATCACAATATTAAATACTTTTTATTATCATTCAGTAGCAGTCTCACGTTTAATATTTTCAGGAAAGCAGTAAGGAATAACTTGGGGGATGAGGAAGCCTGCCTCGAGTCTTTCAGAATGTAAGGAGCACAGCTGGGGTTCTCGTCTCTTAAACTCTGTACCAAAACCTTGCAGAAAAGGAAACCCAATGAGTGAGGAAAGCTCTCTAAGAGCAACGTGGACCATTCCGAGTCCGGACCCTAGCTGCCCTTTGCTTTCCAGGCACCAACTGGGGTCCCCAGCAAACCGGGCTGCACACACGTGCAGTCAGAGGGAAAGGTCGCCCGAGCCTTCTCCAAAGAGAGATGCTGCTGGGGTCTCATGCTCCCTTCTCTTCCGCCCTCCCTTCCTCCACATCGTGAGGACGCGGGTACCTCCGAGAGTGCAGCGGCCGCAGGCGGAGCCTGAGCCCGTCACACCGGGATGCAATGAAGGACGCGGCGCCCGCAACCTTTCCAGGGGCCGAAACACCGTAGCCATGTTGTCCCGGCCCGGACCGCACCAACTGCGGCACCCGGACAGGGGGAAGGGCCCGAGGCGGTCCACTTCCGGAGGAGGCGGGCTCTGCCCCTGCCCCGCCCACCTCTGGCTCTGACCCCCGGGCTGACGTTCCACTTGGTACGCTTCAAGATGGCGGCCCCCATGGTGCGGTGTGGGATGCTCCTGGCTCGGAGAGTAGCTACGGCTCGCCTTTCCCTGGCAGGTTGGTGGCTGCTGCCTTGGAGGGGCGGCTCCATTAGGCCCCTCAATACGCTCTTCACTGAATGAAGGGAGCGATAAGCTTTCAAGAAGGGTGTAAATGATTCTGGGATCCGGTTGCTAGAGAAGCCGTTTAGGTTATTGGTAGCGTAGAAAGGAAAAGGAACTAATTTCCTTTAAGGATTAGTACCTGCCAGTCCAAGATTGTGTGAAGTAAAGGAAGCCAATGGCGTGAGAGATTTTGCGTCTGTCTTGCAGGTTTAATGTGTTAAGCCAGTAGACATTTTGCTTACCATGAAAAATCCAAATTATGTTCACACCTGGGGTCAGAATAGTTTTCTTCCACCTGAGAATTCTTTGGAAGGGCATCAGGCTAAAGTTTTCTTTACCTGATCACCTCGTACTTGATGGTCCGGATCCCCGTTCTTCACCTCGTGAAAGAATATTTCATTACTAACTTGACTTTCCCCAGTGACCTTGGTCACAACTTCTGCCACAATTTATTTTTACCGTTTCCCACGTGTAGGTGAAAAAATGTTGATAGTTACCTGTAGAACACTTTGCTGTCTGAGTTGAGTGGCGCACCACTCAAAGCCTTTATAGTGGATCTGATGATGAAAACACATTTTAAAGTATTTAAAGAAGCCAAGTTTGCAATGGTTACAACTTCATAATCCTTGAAGATATGCCGGATTATAGGAGTAAAATGTACTAACCACTCTTGGATGTTTCCAATGCTGCTAATCTCTTTTCAGTCAGCCTGCCTTAACACCAGCTTTTAAAAAAATACACACTTGCTCACACTGCTTAATGTACAGCCCTTAAGAAACTTCATAGTTGACCTCAAGAGTTTTCTGAAGATTTAGGGGTTGCACTACGTAGTAAAAATGTTGTGTATATCACGCATTTGACAAATTGGTACGAACAATACTTGGTACTAAAGTAAGAATGTTCTGTAGAGCTACGTACTATATTTAATTATGATTGCTAGTAAGTTCTCTGAAATCTACTAAGACCCTGTTTAGTAGATAAGGGAGAGTATGTTGGTTGCTTATAATATCTGGGACAACCATTCTAACAAGGGAATGAAGATTGCATGGAGCAACTTGAGAGAACCTTTAACTTAGTGGCTTGATTTCAGTTCAAACTAGCAGACTTAAACTGCACCTGTGCCATTCCAACATGGTAGCTGCTAGTACATGTAGCTATTTAAATTTAAGTTGAAGATACATATTTAAAAACTAAGTTTGTTAGTGGTAGAAAGTGTTTTAAGTGTTTAGTGGATCTATGTAGCTGGCGGTCTTTTACTTGGACAGCTTAGAATAGAACATTTCCATCACTGCAGTAAGTTATATCGGATAAACACTACATTAGGCCATGGGTGGAGGCTATAGGGAGACAATATAAGTTCACAGGACTCAGGGATTTGGGTGTGTGGATAAATGGCTTGACTTAGACATATTGAAATGTTTGATCTGGAAAAACACTCTGCTTTGTACAAACTCAGAACAGGCCAGTCGGCATATGGAACACTGAGACTTCTATCTAGGTCTACTTAAAATACGATGAGAGACAGCTAAAATGATTAAAAAGTTGGAAGAAAAGTTAACTGACGTAGAACAACAAAGACAAGTAATGGAAAGGATGGAGGGTGGACGCTTACACCATTGATAGGATTCTGGGCGCGAAGGACTGGTGGGTGGGAGCCCAGGGGCCTCCTGGGGAGCGAGAGACAAATATTCCACACAGACAGAGCTTAAGTGGGGAGTTTTATTAGATAAAGGGGGAAGGGTACTGAAGAGACAGAGAAGTAGAGAGAGAAGAGAGAGAAGTAGGCAGAGTTCAGTCTTCTAAAGTAACAGGATACTGCCTTGCTCTGTCAGATCCTCTTGGGGCCTGACAGGTTCGTCTGAATGCTGACAACCATTATTTAGTAGACATTAAGAGACTGAGTCCTCAACTACCATGCTGAAATCGGTAGTATTCCCTCATTCTGTGTATGATGAAAGACAGAGGTGCTGTGTGATTTGATCAGTTTTTCGTAGCATTTATTACTGGAAAACCAAGGATTAGAAGTTAACTTGTGACTCTAAAGCTTGTCTATTTCCACAGTCACATTATTGATCTTCCAACAGCAACAAACGCTTGGAGATAATTCGATTAAAAGCCCAAATCACGATCCAGGCGTGGTGACACACACCTTTAATTTTAGCACCAGGGAGGTAGAGGTAGGTGGATCTCTGAGTTCAAGGCCAGCCTGGTCTACTAAGTAAGTTCCAGGACAACCAGGGCTGATACAGAGAAATCCTGTCTCAAAATAATAAAAAACAATCAGTAAAGGCTGAAATAGCAATAACATGTAGAAGGAACAGATGTTTTTCTCCAAATTTTGAGGTTCTGGACCAGAACTAAAAGGAGAAATGTTTCTTTTTATTGAGGATACTTATTTTAAAGAGTATTGTTACCCAAAGGAGAGCGATCTAAGGATAGTAGGCATGAGAAGATTCTAAACTCTCTAGTACTTTGAGATAGAATCTCACTAGGTAGGACTGGTTGCTTTGAAACTCTGCATAGGGCAGGCAGGCCTTGAATGTGCAGGTGCACCCACCTTTGCCTCAGCCTGGCTAAGTAAACATTTTGAGTGGCAGGTGTAGAGAGGGATTGGGCAGGCTGAGCCCTAAGCCCTGGAGTTTGAGTCTGTCTGTCCTCTGACTCATTCAAATGTGGTCTGAGGACTTTCATTGTCATCTGTTAAATATGCAGAATCTGTCTGCCCTCTCGACCTGCAGAACTACTGTCTGCATTTTAATGAGATTCATATGCATAATAAAGTGTAGAGTCCTATCCAGGTTTTCTACTTTGCTTCTGGCTGGCCTCCTTTAATCTTTTGCCCCTGGCTGTAGAAATTCTTTGGCTGTAACATTAATATATAGGCCCTCAGTGTGCTTCATAAAGCAGCACAGAAAGATGAGTGTGCTGTTTTATTTTTCAAAGTGTGTGTTTTTGCATGCGTGAGTATGCATGCTTGTGTGTGTGCATGTATGTAGAGGCCAGACGTCAAGACAGATATTATCGTCAGTCATTCTCCACTATAGAAAGCTCAGGTTGTAATGTCTGTGTGGTCTGTTGTGATCTCTGGGCTGCTGCCTTTGAGATGGAACTCACATGCCACACAACTCACTCGTTGAAAGTACACAGTTCTGACTTTCAGTAGAGTTGTGTGAGCATCTGCACAACCAACTTAGGATATTTTTATCACAGCCCCAAAGAAATCTATATCCTTTAGCAGTTACTCTCACTTTCCCAGACCCCATTCCCAGGTCTAGGCAACGAGTAACCTTCTTGCTCTCTAGATTAGCCTATACTGATGTTTCACAGAAGTGGAATAAGGTTTGTGCTCTTTTGAGACTGATATCTTTTCACTTAACAGAATATTTTCAAGGTTCTTATTTTTAAATTGCTAAATAATGTATCCTTATAACCTGTAGATATTTTGGGTACTTCTGCTTTTTTTTCCATTATTAACAATGCTTCCATGAACACTGGTGTATAAATTTGATGTAAATTTAAGTTTTCATTCTTATATCTACCTAGGAGTAGAATTACTAGGTCACTTGGCTATTGTGATAACACTTGGGTTCTGCCTGTTTTTCCAAGCACTTGCACCGCGGTATAGTTTCACCAGAGATGTATAAAGTTCTGATTTCACCCAGAGCTGTATCTTCTGCTGTATGATTGTGATCTTCGTAGTGGGCGACCTTGCTTTGTATTTTCCTAGTGGCCAGTGATGGTAACCATCTTTGCTTGTCTTTCTGTGTGTGTTGTGTCCATAATCACAAGTTCCACATTTTTTTTTAATTCAGCCAATCACAAATCAAAAATACTTAAAAAAAAAAACTGCATCTGGGGCTTAGAGAGTGCTTACTGCTCTGGCTGAGGACCAGAGTTTGGTTCCCAGCACCCATGGGTAGCTAACGATTGCCTATCCCCATCTTAGGGAACCCAAGGTTCTTTTCTGACCTTCATGGGCATATGCACTTGCACGCGCCTACACACACACATACACACACACAAACACAAAGTTACACTTGGACTGAATATGTGGGGTTTTTTTCCTTTCTTGTCACCATCCCCTAAATAATCAAACAAAACAGCTCTTTGCATAGTTGTTCTCATGAAATTGAGTAATATAGCAGAGACTCTCAAAATTTAGAAAGGTGTACCTCAGTTATATTCAAATTCTACATCATTTTATGCCAGTTTTGTTTGGTTTGGTGTTTTGAGACAGGGTTTCTGTATGTAGCCCTGCCTGGCCTGGATCTTGCTTTGTAGACCAGGCTGGCCTCAGACTCACAGAGATTCTCCTGCCTCTGCCTCTCGAGTGTTGGGATTAAAGGCATGCACCACCATGCATTTTTTTTAAATATCATTTTATGTCAGAATTTATATGTCTATGGGAAATCCTGGAACTAATTCCTCAGACATGGAGGAACAATAGCATGTGGGGGAGGGAGAGTGTGAATTTGTGTTTGGTGTATGTGTGTGAGTATGAAATGTGTATGTGAATATGTGAGTGTGTGTATATGTGTGTAGTGAGTGTGTGTATGGTATGGTGTATATGATATTGGGAATTGAACACAAGACTTCACATATGCTGGGTTAGCTTTCTATTACTAATAGCCCCAGATCCTTTTGCACTATTATAATTTTTAAATACGTTTATTTATTTACTTCGTAGGGAGGGGAACATGTATATGCTGTGGCCCATGTGGAGGCCAGAGAATAGCCTTCAGGAGTGAGTTCTCCTTCTACCATGTGAGGTCCCAACTTTGAACTCAGGTTGCCAGTTTTAACAGCAGTCCCCTAACCCCCCTGACCCATCATACTGGCCCAGTACTTGCTGTTTTGGGGACTAAGTTACTTAGGCTGGCCTTGAACTCATGCTATAGCCCAGAAAGATATTGAGCTTGGAATTCTTCTGCTTCAGTTTCTTCATGACTGGGATTACAAGCTTGTGTTACCAGGTCCAGCATGTTTTTTAGTTTGTTTGTTTGGTTTGGTTTTTTGAGAACTCTCTGCTCAAATCCTTTGCCCAACCTTTCAATTGGCTTGTCCTGTATTATTAAATTGTAAAAGTGCTTTATTTCCTGATGAAAGTTACTTATTTTTTTTTTAATGTTGTAGGTTTCTATCACTTTTCTGAGAGCATCCTTGTAGGTATAGAAGGTTTTCCTTTTGCTGAGACTGTCATCAGGTCCTTCTCGTTTGTTCCAGGAGGTCGTGTATTGAGTGTTCATTGAGTACTGTTGATGCCGGGCACTGTGCTGGCCACCAGGAGTTCAGCTCTGTCCCCTGTGAGGCTTCCAGTTTAGCTTTCAGGTTTCTTTCCTCTCCTCAGGGGTTCTGGGGCTGATATGATACTTTTTTGTTATGCAAAATAAGGGCAGATTTGCTAATCAGAATCAAATGGAAATGTTTTCAGGATTGATAACAACACTTCCAGTTAATGACTTAGCAATAGTTCAGCAGGTTATTTGGGGATAATAAAGAATTTTAGGACCCTGAAAACCTGGGCTGTAATTTGATAGTAAAATGATTTTCAGTTTTATCATTAAAAGATTAAGATGACCAGCAATTTTGCCTATGAAACTGTTGAGGAGGTTTTCAGACTTTCCTGCGATTTGGTGTGAACTATGCAGCATCCATTATAGTACCACGTTCGAGTTTAAATGCCTAAGCTGGAGGCTGCAAATACAACAGAAGCCGTATTCAGTAAAGCACATCTTTTAAACTGCATGCCTGTTGAGACGCTTGTCTTTGTTTCCCCAGGTAAAAGATGCCTACTTTCCGCAGCATACGTGGACAGCCACCAGTGGGAAGCCAGAGAGAAGGAGCAATGCCACCTGGGTAGGTGCTGCTGTGTTCTGTCACTTGTCCTCATGTCTCACATCATGCTCACATGAAACATGCATGGAAAGATAGTTTTACGATGACTCAGCTCACAGAAGTACGTTTTACGTCCTGAAAGGAATCACTTTTGCTGACCCTGGGTCCCTCATACTGCCTTTGTTATTTGCTGAGCTTGTGTAAGTGATTCTTTCTTGCTTTTCGTTCATTGTGTCATGTTGATAATCATCCTACTGAGCTTGTGTAAGCGATTCCTTCTTGTTTTTCATTCATCATGTCATGTAGTTTTCACACAGCCTGTCTCCATTTTATGGAATTTTATACTTTGTACCTTTTTTTTTATTTTAAATCTCATTGTTTTCTTAACTATCATTGCCAAGTGACAGATCTGGAAGAAAGTTTGCCCTCTCTTGGAAGCCATGAAAAGACAGTGTCTTCCCAGGAGTAAGCTCACACTTTACCCTCTGTTCCCCTTCTTCCTTTGTCATAGTTCACAGGTGGTGGCCTTTCGTGTAAATGCTACCAAGGCCTAAAAGAAGCCACTGACCGCACAAGCACATTTTACAAATGTACTAGCATACTTGTGACTGCCCTGCCACACGTAGGCCACCGCCAGGACACTACGGAGTGAACAGAATAGGAGGTGGGGTATGAGACTTTTGGTGTGCGCGTGAATCCCAGTGCTGGCCTAACACCACCCCACCCCTGTGCTTGTGTCAGACAGAGCAAAGGACAGGGACATAGCTGTCAGCTCCGACCGCCTTTTGGATGTTTCAGAATGGTCATGGTCTCCCCTGAGCATGTGAGCTGCAGAGTTGGCCAGCAGCTCTGGAAAGGGTGCATGGGCAGGGCCAGCCAAAGCAGAGCTGGGCAGGGTGCGAAGGTGAGTGTTCAAGCCCTCCATAGGGAACTTACAGTCTGTCGCTTTAAAGGACTGGCACAGCCTTTTAAATCAGCACTATTTACTCTCTTGAAATTAAATTCAAAGCAAATATGTTTCATGACATAACACTTCAAAATTTATATAATTACCATAATAGAAAAAAGAAAAACGAAGTAATTTGGCATATAGTAGTATTTGGAAATGTAATGAGATATTTAGGCCTCACCAAGGATTCGGAAGTAGCTACGTCCTTGCATTCTCCATGAAAGGCACACACACAGTGGACAATGGCATGGACATGGCAAGTGGCCGTAGAGTGACAATTTTATTTATAAAATGAGCATTTTTGGTAAAACTCTGGATAGCACTAAAGTCTGTCTTCAGTCAGTTTTCATTGCAGATGCGTTAATGAAAAATGCAGCCTACTTTTATTTATGAATGAAGTACTTTGTGTTTTTCTGTAAAACGAATTTGTTTGCTAATTAGAAACAGGTCTCTCACTCAACTTAAAGGTGAGTCGATGACCAGCAAACCCAAGCAAGCTTCCCATCTGTGCCCCACCCCCCAGGAATGGTTCTAGACCTGCACTCAGCCGTTGGGGCTTTCTCTGTGGGTGTTGGGGATTCACACTCAAGTTTTTGTGCGTGTACAGCAAGCACTTTTACTTGCTGAGCCATATCCTAGCCCCTGGGAATAATTTTCAGCTTACAGAAAATTAGCAAGTTCCTCTCTACCCTTTGCCTATCTTCACTTTTTGTTACCATTTTGATGTATTTGTTTTTGCTTTCTCATTCTATCGTGTGTGTGTGTGTGTGTGTGTGTGTGTGCACACGTGCGCGCGTGTGACCTATTATGTCCCTGTCAGAAGTGTGCACATTCTATCTTTTTAATTATCTGATTTTGTTTCACACATTATATAGCCAACTTAAATTCTTCGGCATGTATTACCCAGCATGTTATATACCATAGTACATTTTTTTTACTTCATTAATTAATACTTTTTTTCCTGTCTTTTCTGTCACTTGACTCCAAAAATGTCCTTGAGCACATTTTTCTCCTCTAATACAGGATCCATTTCAGGTTCACGGTGCATTTAAATCAAGTCTCCTTTAATTTGAAATCATTCCTTCTCCTTTCTTTAATGGTTAAACTCCAGTCTGCCTCCCCAGGTGCCCTACTCTTTGCTGCTGTGACCCTGTCGGTATGTCATCTGGATGTCTGTGTGCCTGCACTAGCCGTGTAAGCGTCTATCTCCTGTCACTGTGTCTGATTTCTCCACTGCAGCCTTGGCTGGTTTTTCTTCCTCTTGATTAGCAGTCTAGAAGTAGGGTGATATTAACATAGTGATGATAGCCTGAGTCTGTACGGTGAAGGCTGCAAGGTGATGGTTTCCTGACTCCACCCCCTTCCATACTACTAGTCAGCTCTGTCTTCTGAGGCAGCAGACCTTGCTTTTGTGATTCTTTCTCGGTTATCTGTCATTGACATTTTGTTGGTTTATGGTTTTTTTAATGGTGCGTTGCTGTCATGAATTATTTGGAAGTTCGGTGTCCCAGCCTGCTTGGCTGGTAGTGTGAGTGCTTTCCAGTCAGTTTCCATGTTCTCCTTCTCCTCGCTTGCTTCTCACTCGCTTCAGTGCACTGTAGGCCATTGTACCTCCCTTCCCTCGCCCTGCACCCAGCCCTCTTGGGAACGCTCGTCCCTTTAGTGGGGAGTGCTATTAGAAGCAGGATCTAGGTATTAGATGTCCCTTGATCCTTACCCAGAAATAAGTTTCACACCAATACCTTGCTCTCCATCCATCTGCATGGGTTTTTCCCTGGCCTTGCTGTAGTCTCCCTTCTTATGCTTAGATCTTGGCTCCAGGCAGAGGCAGGGTTTTGTGGGGAGAGTCCACAGCATTGCACGGTATTCCAGTTCTCTGCCTTCTGTCCAGAAAGTACCAGCTGTGCCTTCCAGTCATCGTGAAAGTCCTAAATAACCTACACATTATGTGAAGGTGCCCTCTGAAGTCACTGTTGTAGTGATCATTCCAGTGTGGCTTCAAATAATTACATAGCAAAGATCGTTCTCATGTGCCATACATGAAGTATCCACAGTGCTTGAAAATACAAGTAAAGGAATGATGCATTCTGGGAAAGCTTTTTAAACGTTTTTCTAAGTGTGGAGGAAAGATGAGGAAGAGGAGACAGCCACTGTATGTGCCTTGTGTTAGGGACAGTTATTAGATCTATTATATGGACACAAATCCAGGGATCTTTGTCCTGGCTACATGAATAAATGATTTGCTTGCCAAAGAATGAGGCTGATAATGTGTAACACATAAATATAATGGGGCAGTTGTATCTTCTCCGTTAAAAGCAATACTTGGGAAAGTAAATTACCGTTTACTGAACACCTCCAGGCATTGCTGCCCCTCCCCCTCCGCCTTCAGTACCTTGCTACACCCAGTCAGAACTGTTTTCCTACTTTTTTTTTTTAAAGTTTGTGTGTGTGTGTGTGTGTGTGTGTGTGTGTGTGTGTGTAGCCCAGGTTGTCCTGGAACTAGTTCTGTAGACCAGGCTGGCCTCGTGCTCAATAGAGATTCCCTGCCTCTGCCTCCCAAGTGCTGGGATCAAAGGCATGTGCCACCACCGCCTGGCATGTTATCTGGCCTCGTTGCCTTCCTTAAGAAGTGTGATGTGGATTGTGCACCCAAGAGGCTGGCATCTGGGTTTGTGTCTCAATTTTACCACTTTCATCTGTCACTGTCCGTGTCTATAGCCATAAATTGAGGGTATGTGGTGTCTGCCTTAGTTCCTAAATATTCATCTTAGAAATATGTGTAATGAATAAGTCCCTGGGTCCCTTGTGTCAGACCCTGTATATATTATTTGATGTGAAGTAAAGTTTGAATTCAGACTGTTTGGAAGAAAAAGGAACCTTCGGAGACCGTATTTTCCCGTTGTGTAACTGCTCCTGCCTCTGGTTCATACAAGCACATTTTTCTGTGTGTCATGACTGCTTGCTTAAACAAGGTTGAAATCTGATCCTGCCTGCTGCCCGCTCCGGGTGCTCCTGTGGCTGCATCCCCGCTGATCAGGCAGTAGATGGCAGTGTGGTCCTTGAGAGAAATGCTCTTCCTTCTGCGCTGGGCGCGGACCTATCGGGGAGCGTGCGTTCATGTGGAGCGCCGTGATTGGACTTCTCGATGGGCGGGCCGTGAGGTGGTGGGTTCGGGCTCGCTAATTGGAGGAGGGAGGAGGGCCGATATGAGGCATTTGTTCCTGTAGCCTCCCATTGGCGCGGCAGCCGGTGTGTGGCGTCTTTGGCGCTACCCGCTGGTCCTGGAGAGGTCCTTGAAGGAGAGTGTCCTTGAGCGGTTCTCTTTTCTTTACCGTTGCTTACAGCTTTGCCTTATGCATTCCAAAAGACGCCCAGATCGTGTGCAGTGAATTAGCACAAAGTGAGCACACCCGAGTAGGAGATGGAGCATTCGTCTTGCTTTCCTTGGAAACACCTGAGCTCCTGACTTGTTTAGGCTACCTTAGAAGAGTTTAAATGAGAAAGTGTAAAGCAGAAAAGATAATAATGTAACGAAATCCCGTGACCCGCTGTTTCAGCAATTATAAGCGCCGAGCCTTTTTTCTCTTTCAGCACCCCTACCTAATCCTTTGAATTATTTTAAGACAGGCCCAAGGAAGCGAATGGTGGAGAGAGGAATATGTTTTGTGTGTTTCAGAAGACATTTTTAAAGCCATTGTTACATATATAAAGCATTCAAGTGGATGTGAAATAACCAGCTTTCGGTGTTCCTTGCTGTGAACTCAGGAACCTCAGCCCCTGCCTCTGCCTCCCGAGTGCTGGGACTGGACGTGTGCACCACCACGCCCGACCACTTTCTGGTGTTCTTGTTTGTTTGTTTGTTTCGAGACAGGGTTTCTCTGTAGCTTTGAAGCACGTGCTGGAACTAGCTCTTCTAGACCAGGCTGGCCTTGAACTCACAGAAGTCAGCCGCCTGCCCCTGCCTCCCGAGTGCTGGGATTAAAGGCGTGTGCCACCACCGCCTGGCTCAGTTTCTGGTATTCTTATAAGTACATTGAACAAGGACCCAACTGAAGCATGGCAGTAAAGTTGGTTGTCCTTTTCCTGACTCTTTAATAAAATCTGTTTGTAGAAACATGAAGGTGTTAACAATTAGATTTCATCTATATCCTATTCCCTTTCATCAGTCTGCTTAAGTAAATCAGCTACCTAATAATTTCATGTGTATTTGATACATACCTCCAAAAGATGAGTATTTTAAGGATAACTCTAATGCCATCATTAAATATTATACATTCACATTTCCTCATATCTTTAATATGTTTTCTTCATTTACAGAGGACTTCCTGTGGCACACTTGTGCAGACTGGCCCTTTGTAGATTACCTCACATCCTAGGCTTGCTGACGTCATCTTCGTGGTGCTGTGTGATATGTCTGTCTGGTTTCTGTCTGTCCTGTGTAAACAGTGGTTGTAAATCACCAGGATTGTCAGATTCGGGGCTTGTTCTGTGGTTTTGGTTTCTTTTAGTCTTAAGCACACCACAGTAACTGTTTACCTCTGTCAGGACACCCGGGCATTTGTCTGACCCTCTGCCAGGTGAAGACCCTGGTGATCCTGCCTGACTCCATTATTTCCTTAGGAGGGCAAACCTTAACTGTGTATTTCTGTCATTTGTTCCTTGTTTACTACCAAGAAAAATGCGGTGAGTTTTTTCTTCATTAGCATTTTAATTGTCCATGATAGAATTTGTACCAAAGGGGCAATTTCAAAATACCCTCCAAAGGCAGTTGCCATTATAAACGTACAGATTTGTTTGGGTTTTTTTTTGTTTGTTTGTTTTCAGAGTTTCTCTGTGTAGCTCTGGCTGTCTTGGAATTTACTCTGTAGATCTGGCTGGCCTTGAACTCAGATCTGCAGGCTTCTGCCTCCCTAATGCTGGGATCAAAGGCAGAGGCCACTTTTGTTTTTGGTAACTGCTGTTTCTGCAGAGGCTTTATAACTGAGCATGTTACAGCTGAGTGCTGTTTGCTTTGACTGTTGTCTCTGGAGGCCTTTGGCTCCAGACTGCTGTCCATACAGGTGTAGGACAAGGTTGGCTAGGTTGTGTTGTTACCTTCAGCTGGCAGTTCAGAGGTGAGTCTGACTTGAGCGTGTGGTCCTTCTCATTTCCAGATGTGTGAATGCACAGCTCGCTTGTGCATTTGTCCTTTAGTGATCCGTTTGTTTAACACAGAAGCACAAATAAAAGGAAATCTGAAAGTCTATACAATTGGCTCCCTTATGTTTTGCTGTTTTTGCTTCCTTTAGTAACTTCTATGTTTGGGTGTCTGTTCTGTCCTTGTTTGTCTATTAAAATGGGAGAAACAGAAACACAGTTGCAGCCTGTTTCCTGAGATGCTGTCTAGTGAGTGCAGTAGCAGCCTGTGTTCATTCTTTAGGAGAAAAGGGCTGCTGTTGCCGCGTGGGGAGAAACCACAGGTGATAGGAATCCCTCTGGGTTGGTAGCTTCCTTCCAGGACCCTTCCTTTCTTCACCGTCTTTCCTTAGCACTAAAACCACACCTCACAGTGGCTCCTTTTCCATTCTCTGTGACTGGCTTTGTGATCACTGAGAAACTTGCCACAGTCTTCTGAGAATTCTGTTTACTGTGACGCTATGGTACTGTGGTGTGTGCCGGATTAAAATTAATTTCCTGGTAAAGTCATGTAATGATCTGCCTTTCAAAGCCCTGCGTTTTGTCTGTAGTCTTTTGCACCTGATAGTGTCTCACAGTTCTGTCTGTAGCCTTTTAGCTGCTGTTCTCCTAGTAAATGTTTTTGCATTTATTTCCAGTTTTTCTCTGTTCCTATGATTTATACACCTAGATTTTTGGTCGTGACCAATCTGGCATTCATTTCCTGATTGGTGGTATATCTGGACTTATTTTTGGTCATATTTTGTGGTTAGTATTATCTCTTGTCTTTTATTGCTGTTGCTTTTGCTTTTATTTTTGTTTGTCTTGGGTTGGAAGAATCCATAATGTTATATATTTCTGCAGTGCAAAAGGCCAAATCAGACCAGATTAAAAACAGATAAATGCAGGTTCATTGGGTGTTGTTCCTGGGTGGATTGCCTGTCCTCAAGAACCGGGCCAGAGAAGTCACGTGCCTGGGCTAAGGCAGGGAGGTTTTATAGATCTTAGACAAGGGTGGGTGTGCAGGCTCTAGCCCAATGAGAGAAAACAGTGTGGACGGTGCCTGAGGGTCCGAATGACATCGGTGCTGGCCTGTGACCACCACACCCATTCCTAGGCCCTGCACACGAGGACACAGACACAGACACACAAAACCCTTGGCTGTTTTCTCGTTGCTCCTCATTCTCTTCATTTGCTTTTTTGGACATTAAATTAAATTTATTTCAGAGATTGTTCTGTTTTCAGTGTCTCTTAATAGCATCCTATTGCATTCTGTGTAATTTTGCCTCAGTTTGATTTTCAATTCACTGGTCCTCATGTATGTCTAACCTGCTCCTCAGCTAACCGTTCGCTTGCTCACTTGCTTGGAGACAGGCTCATGATGTGCCCTGCAGGCTGTCCTCAAACTTGCACTCCTCTTGCCTCCGACTCCGGGGTGCTAGGATTGTAGACAGACAGCACTATGCCTGTTTTTATTTCTTGTTCTGTCCCAGCTATCCCTTTCTTTCGAGATTTCTTGCAGTATTTACATAAAAAGCCGTGCCTAAAGCACACAGTTTAATAAATTTTGGCAAATGTGAGCTCTGTATGACCTTACACGCCACAGTCCTGTCACCCTTCAAAAGCAGTCTTCTCTAGTCCCTGAAAACCCTTCCCTCCTTTCTGCTCCGTACCCAGACTGATGTGCTTCTTGTCATTTAAATTAGTTAGCCATTTTTAGATTGTGTGTAAATGGACACCCCCTTTGAATAAAATCCTTAGCTCGGCATATTCTGAAGGCTTCAGAGGCACCAGCGCTGACTTACGCTTTAGGATGCTCGGGACCAGCAGTTCTTGTTTATAGGGGCATTGTTTTCCAGTTTCTCTCCAGTACCAATGCAGCTCCAGCCTGACTGTACAGGAGCCCACAACCAGCCTCACCTTTTACAGAGGCTTGATTGTTACCCTCGGATACTGCCCATTATTAAAACCAGGGCTCCCTGCCACAGGGTCTCCCTGTGCCTTGGGGTGACTGCCATTGATTACTTCCTCAAGCCCTCCAAGTGTGAGTTTCCAGGTGCCCTCTGGCAATTGTATCTACCTTTTCAAAGCTCAGTTGTATATGTGAAAAATAGTTACTATTTAAGTGTTTTATTTTTATGGTAAGAAGGGTGGTTAAAACAATATAGTTCATTTTATTTCAGAAATAGAATTTCTTAGTATTTTATTTGCGCTTAGACACCCCATCCAAAACCTGCCTCCTTCCCTCCATGGTAGTTCTTCCACATCTCGCAGTCAACTCAGCCAGCTGTACTACCAGCTGCTGGCTCTGTTGCTAATAGACTTGGATGGCCCTGGTTTACTGCAAGCCTATAGAATATGGGGGGAGGCCTGGAAATTCACAGGTTTGTTCCTGGTTTTGTTTTTATGTCTTTCCCCTACTCCCGCCCCCAGACAAGTTTCTCAGTATAGCCCTGGCTGTCCTGGAACTTGTTTTGTAGAGCAGGCTGGCCTCAAACTCAGAGATCTGCCTGCCTCCACCTCCCAGTGCTGGGATTGACGGTGTGGGCCACCACCATTCTGCTTACAGTTTTAGGGAGTTCACTCCATCATTATAAAAAGTCAGTCTCTTCACTAAAGCCTTTTATGTCCTTAGATCCTCAGTGCTATTGCTGTCCTCAAACAAGAACACTTCACTACTATCTTATGTTCCATCTTCTAAATATATTTCCATATTGTGTAGTTGAAATTCTGCTAAATGAAGAATTCTTATTTCAGGTCCATTTCCCCATAGTCTACGATGTTCACAACCACCCGCTTCAGTGTATATTCCTGGGGAGCTAAGAACCGAGCAAAACAACACCTTTGGCACAGCCCATTGACCAGAACTCGGGCATCTGTTGGCCCCTCACTAATGCATAAAGTGTGACTGGCTGTGGAAGGCCACAGTCCAGAAGCCTGTGGTGCTGGCCTCTGTACGCTGCAGCTGTCCCGCTTTCCTGGCCCTCCCACCCTTTGCTGTTTTCTGCCTCATTCATCACACGAGCGCTGTAACGCGAGGTGATTGGTCACATAGTGTGTTTGCAGCGAACCTTTCTGACTGCAGTATGTAAATGTTATTCATCAGATGCGGGCTCTGCAGCTGTTGCCTTTATTGAAGCCCTGGCCAATTCCCCTTGACTGAAGACGCCTGGGTGTGAAGGCTTCAGATAGGCTCTGGTTACCATGCTTGGAGGTGATCAGCGAAGCTGTCTCAGTCCTGGGATGAGTGATTTGCTGAGTGTACTGTAGAAAGGACGTGGGAAGGGAACTTGCCGGCATTTCGGTTAGGCCACTAGCTCTTGATCAAGGCTTTGCTTCCTTGCTTGTTTGAATACAGTATATTGATCATTAATGTAACAATAGTCATAATTACAGACTTGGTAGTATGAGAGAGCTGTTTGGTATCTAATTATGAGCAAGTTCACTCGACAGTATTGATTCCCCTGATAGGAAGGGGTTTAAGGATCTGTTTGAAGGTTTTATGGATGCTATAATTCACCTGTTTCAATAGTTTTTTTTAAAAAAATGTCTAGATTTTTCAGTGAAATGGGATTGAATCCTGGGCAGAGAATGAGGGGAGCTAGGAATACTGTAAATCTGAGAAGCAGTGGTGTGCAGTGACGTAAACCATTTGGAGCGTCTGGACTAGCTAGGATCGCAGGTGATCTTAGGGTCTGAGATGAGCGTGACAGCACACGTTACAAGCGTTCTTGTGGATGTTGTGTTGAGAGGCGCCAACTCCTGGGTAGTGAGGCTACTAATCAGGAAGGGTAGTCAAGGGAACTCCACTTTGTTAGGGAATATCTGCAAGGCCCTTGGTTAATGACCATTACAAAACCCGTGGAGTCGCCAACATTTGACTGCTGGGAGTAATGGTGGCAGGTCCCCATGCCTGCCCTCACATCTAGTTTCTTCTCGTGGAGTTGGACAGACATGATCCTCTGCCTTTCCTTATAGAGGCACCTTATTGATTCATTTTTGAGCTAAATTTGTATTTTTTGTAATTATTTTGCATTCTCTAGTTGAATAAATCATTTAAAACTGTGACTAATGTCAGTTGTCCTCAGTTTCTGAAAAAGAGCAAGCGTGAGCCTGTTTTGATACTGACTTTGTCGTGTTCGCAGCCATCTGGCAGGAGTCAAGTCTGGTGGATTTTCCTGGAGAAATGTGTATATTTAACACGGTTCTTTCTCCTTTGTCTTCACAGCTGATCTTGCTTCGTTAATGGACAAAGCATATGAAAGGAAGTTGCCTGTTAGTTCTTTGTCAATATCTCGGGTAAGACCATTTTAAAAGAAAGTAGCCTATTCTTTAGCAGTGCCACAGGTAGGAACATTTCAAACGTGTTTTCAAAGAAAGAGACAAGAAGACTGTAGACAAGGCAGTGTTGTAGAAGTAGTGGTCACCATGGGAACTGTCTTCCCACAGTGCAGTATGTTTTTATAATTACAACAGATATTGTATGATGTAGTGGCTCAAACAAAAGGAAATAAACACACCAGACTCAAGTTAGCAATCGCTGATTTGTTTTTTCATCTGGTTACGTTGTTCCGTGTTTTTAAAGCTACTATGTCCTCTAGTGTGAGAGCAGAAAATACGCATTCAGTAGCTGACCACCATCTATGGAAGAATGGCTGCTGACATTAAACTGCCTGCTGCTAGATAGCGGGGAGGAGGAGATCAGGCCAGCAGTCGGGACCAGTCATGGTAGAGCCACTCTGGAGCCCTTCCGTGGTGGTCACTCTTCTAGTTTCTCTCCATGTATCATGTATGTTCGTTTGCACAGGAGCATGGTGTGGGTAACTCCAGATCCAGTATAGCTTCTAAGCAGAAAGGCAGGAACATCAAAGTCCACTCTGTTCCCCCATCAGATGTGCTGGTCCCATCTCGATGGTGACTCCAGGTTACCAGGCTGGAAGTGGCAGGTTCCTCCAGTGGGATGGGAAGGAGAGCTCTTGCCTTCCAGTCCTGTCCTTCCTCTGTGCCTTTGACCCTCTTCATAGAGAGGCAGTTCCACTGTCATCACTTGGGTTTAAGGGACTCCTCTGTCAGAGTGGAGAACTGGGAAACCATGGTTTTGAGGGTGGCACCTGTCTATGGACTGTAATGTCTGGTTTTTGTTCAGGCAACACTTGGAACTTCAACGAGCTTTTGTGTAGGTGCATGCTCCAGCCTGAGACTCAAACTCCTCAGGGCAGAAGCCTGTAGCTGTTTATACGGATGGAGCAAGGAAGTCCCAGAGGGGCTGTGCCATCTGTTTGTGCCACAGCAAGCTCTCAGGAGAGCTGGTTCTCCAGCACAGGGCCTGTGTTTGGACCACATGTTATCTGCCCTTTAATGGATTTCTAAATCAAACCCACAGGTCCTGATTCTTTTTAGAAAGTCTCCCTTTTTCCTCCCTTCTCTCTCTCTTTATGAGGTTCTGGTTACACTCTCAGCATCCCTGGGCTCTTCCTCTGTCTTCCTGCTTCTGATTGCCCACTTGAGAGCAGAATCCATCCTTGGATAATAGTTTCTGCTCATTCAGATCATAGGTAAGGAACGTGCTCACAGATTTTTCCACTTTTTCTTCTCAAGTGCTGGAGATTGAATCGAGAGCCTCGTAAACGTTAGTCAAGTGCTCTTTACCAGCGAGCTTCATCCTAAGCGATTGTTCCATACCAACTCTAAAGTCAGAGCCAAAGTGGTTACACACCGAATTCTCTACACTTAGATGCTATGCTCTGAACAGTATTGTT
>JABTXL010009415.1:2948433-2974081 GCA_025134845.1 Neodon shergylaensis
TCTCTGTGTATCACCTCCTCCTCTTGGTTTTCGTCTCTGTGTATCACTCCCTCCTCTTGGTTTTCGTCTCTGTGTATCACCCTCCTTTCTCTGTAGACAGTAATTATTTGGGCTCTGCTCTCCGACTTTTCAAGCCAAGTATTTGTGGTGACTTGGAGTTCCCCAGATATTTATTTGGAAAGCGACATTGGAGTGCTTTATTTCTTAGGATCTTGATATCTTAGTATGGTAAGATAGTGGAGTCTCTTTCATTTGTTTTGATATCATCATCTTTGGCAGCAAGAAGTCTGACCCCAAGCCCCTTGGACAGGGTGTGTTGTATTCCTGGAGAATTGCCAGCTAAGGTTCACTTTTTCAGGATGATGATGTCTTAGTGACTGTGTTCTCAGTACCTGGCCATGCTGGGAACAGTGCTGATCTCCAGTAAATATCTGTTGGCTAAATGATGGGATGAGATTACAAACCAGTGAATATTTAAAATTCTGATTGTATTCATGTTGTTTTCCTCTGTTCATACATCATGTGACCTCTTTAATGAGCAAATAAGGATAATTTGGAGGGCACAATTTCAAATAAATTGCATAGTGAAGCATAGAATATCAATCTAGGATGATAGTGTGGTTAGCAGTTAAGCTCTGGGCTGAACCCAAAAGATCCATGTGGTTCCACCAACATAATCACAGTCTGATTCTTGTCAGGCTACTTAAGGCTTGCTGATCTCAGCTTCTCCATCTTTAAAGTAAATAGAGAAAACTGTAGAAGCCACTTTCCCCTGGCCCCAGCAAGTGGGAGCATTCTGGAAAGGCCAAAGCCTGGCACACATACAGAAGAACTGTGTTCTCTGGGGAACTGTCTCTGCTTTGGGGAGACATAGAGACTCTTCGGCCATAAAGCCCAGCATATTTCTTAGGGTGAGAGAAGGCTCATGGACTCAATGGTAGCACATTGCTGGCTCCATGTGTATGTTCCCTCTCCAGCTCAGTACTGTTTTCCTTGTCATTTCTGCCTGTAGCTAGGAACTCCGCCCACTGCAAATTCATAGAGCTTGGAAGAAATGCAGGACTATTTGGGGATCTTCTTTTATACTTAGTAAAGGTCCCAGGAGTGTTGCTCTTGGGTTTCTTCTCTCAGTTGGGTACAAACCATATGTATGCCATATCTTGAGAACCTTAGGGAACTTCTGTGGTCGCTCTTCCTCTCTGGGTTTAGCATTGTTCAGACAGAGCATGTGGGTCTTTGGGGGAGGACACAGAGGCCATGGGTATATCTGCCTGTGAGTCTGGCTCACCAGGTCCTGTTGCTTTTTTGTTTTCTATCCGCCCATGGTGGGATACCATCTAAGCCAAGTGCCAAACTATTTTCTGATTTTTGTTTCTACTGTCTGTATTTGTTTTTCTTAATAGCACCTTCAAAGACAAGAATAACAGATAAAGTCTTTAGGCAGTGTATCAGGGCCATGTCAGGAGAAGACAGCGTTCAAGGACAGTCTGGTCTACAGAGCGCACTGGTACACAGTGCTGCCTGGTAAGATCCTGTCTCGATTAATAAGTACATCTGTTTGAAGTCATAAGCTTGATTTTCCTGACAGAACCACCCTCCCATTGCACTTAGGACATAGTTATTACTCATGGTTTTCTGGATTTGCATTCTCAGTTATAGAACAGGCAGTGAGCACCATTGCCCAGTTATTTTATAACTGTGGGACATCTGTCTGAGAAAACTACTTATGGAGCTAGCGAAGCCGTGTGACTCCCCTGCTCCATGTTCACTCATCAGTAGGTCCACTGCTGGTCACTAGAAGTTAGAAGAGCAGTAAAGTGATTAATTATCCAGCCACAGATCCCCCAGGCTGCCCCTCTCTCGGTGCCACCTCTTTCAGGAAGAACAGAAACTGTGTGATATGCTTCCAACCAACTTTTCCAGCCAGGTATCTCTAATCCCTAAAATAATCCCTACACTTAGGGAATCATCTCTCCTGGCTCCTCTATTATTACTCAGCAGGTATTAATTGTACTTTCTGTCTAAACTGAGCAGTGCTGTGGCCATGGGAATTCATTCCTTTGAAAAGTCTGCCAGATTTTAAATGAACACCCAACCCGGGCCGTGGTACTGTTCCACATCGCTCCAGCCATCAGTAGTCTTCGGGCTTCCACAGTTGCCTTTCCTTTGCTTCTCCTAGGTACATTGATCACAGGGGCCTGGCATTGTGACATTATCAAGTCCTGAGAATAACAGTGTTTCGCGAAAACTTTGTTGACTAAAACCTCAGAATTTGTATAGGGTCTTCTGTCTTCAAATACTGCAGGCATCCCATGACTGTAGGTGAGTAGGTGCCACTCGGCTTTCCTGAAGTCCCGCTGCCACCGTAAGCTTCAGCTCAGACGGATTTCCTGCAGTTCTCATGGAAGTGCTCTCTGCCTTTCATGTCTGAGTTCTCCTCAGGCTAGTAGCTTTTCACACTTGCCTCCTTGAAGCCTCCTGCCAACCTTATTTTTCCATTGTACGCCACAGACCGGGTGGCTCAAAAACTGAAGAACTTTATTTTCTTGCAGTTTGGACCAAATGTATGAGCTCAGAGTGTCATGGGGCAGGACTCTCTCTAATGTCTTCAGGGCACAACCTGTCCCTTAGGAACCTTCTGGCTTTACATGGCTTAAAGATGCATCGTTCTGTCTCTGTCGCCACCCAGCACTCTCCTGTGTGTGTATGAGTCTCTTTTAAGGACACCATTGTATTAAATGAACACAGACACACACATCCCAGTAACCTCGTCTAACTTGATCACCAAATTTCCTAATAAAGTCATGTTCATAGGACTGGAGATCAGGATTTCAGGATATCTTCTCAAGAGGGGTAATTCGACCTATAATTCCAATGAAATACACACAACATAAAACTCATGATTTAAAAAATACATTCATGATTTTGTGCAATAATTACCTGTATCTAAAGTGTTTTCATCACTCCCAAGGAAAGCCGTTGACTGCAGCTAGTCCTAGTCACTCCTCTGCCGTTGGGCAGAGACCAAGTAGAGCAATTGTTTTTCACCACCTCTCCTTTAGCCCCTGGCAGCCTCCGGTCTACCTTCTGTTTCTGTGGATTTAGCTATTCATTGTTATCTATTATTACATGTATCGTGTATATTAATAATAAATTCCCTCTTTTGTGTCTGGCTTCTTCAGCATTATGTTTTCAAAGTTCATTTTTATTGTAGCATTTTTGCTTCTTTTTGTATCTTAAAAATATTCCACTGTACATGTGTACTCCCATCTGCCAATCAGTCCATCTTTGACTTCTGTGGGGAGTGCTGCTGTGGGCGCATGTGCACAGGTATCTGTTTAATTCCCTGTGTTCAGTGGTGGCAGGTACATACCTGGGAGTAAGCTACGTGTTCTGTGACAATTCTGTGCTTAGCTGTTTTAACCACCGCCAAAGTTTTTCATAGTAGCTAAGCCATATCACCACTGACAATACACAGGAGTAGTCCAGTTTTTCCGTAGTCTCACCAACATTGCTCTATTTTGGGATAGTATAGTAGCTGTCTTAGTGATATATATATGTGTGTGTGTGTGTTTATATATATATAATTTGAAATCACAATATTTAATATATTTTTATATATTTAATATAGTTATATATATTTTATATGTGTATTAAATCTCATTGTGCTTTCAAATTGTATTTCTCTGTGATATTAAGCATTCTTGAGTTCTTGGGGACTTGGTATATATTCTTTGAAAAAACAACTTTTAAAGTGTCTTGCCATATTTTGTTTAGATTGTTTGTTTTTGTTATTAATTTATAGAAACTCTTTTTGTATTCTCCATGCTAGACCCTTACCAAATGCATAATTTGCAGATTTTTCAATTTATACCTCCTTTATAGGTTTTCCCCTTTATGTCTTTTAATATTACAAATGTTTTAAATTTGGATAAATTCTAATTAATCTGTTTTTCTTTCATTATCATACCTCAGATTCCTTTGCTAAACCACATGTTGAGAAGATTTAACCTGTCTTTCATCTGAGGGTTTTATGACTTTGAGCTTGGGATTAGGTCACGGACACATTTGGATCTATGGTCCTGCTGTGCATATCACTAGATACCATGCCCTGATACTAGAAATGCCTGCCCTCAGTAATACGCTCTTTTAAAACTTATTTTGTAAATGTCAAGGAAGCCCAGGAGACAGCCGGGAGACGATTCCTTTCACTGGACTTTACAGAGGAGTCTGCCTTTCACTTACCACTCAGTCCTCAGGATTTCAGGAGCAGGAAGCCCTGCTCTGTACTGTACTGAGTACTCAGTGCGGCAACCAGAACCAGCCATAGCCTACAGTTACAATCTGTTCTCCTCGTCTTCTGGCTGTAGTAGAAGGTGGAGTACTGACAGGACAGAAAGAAGTGATGGCTCATGATCCCAGTCACTTCATTCCAGGGAGTGTTCTTCTCAAGTATCTGTTCTCACATCTGTAATACGGAGCTTTGTGTCTTCCTTCTCTTCCCACTGCTTGCTTCCATTGCCCCAGTCGCCCCAGTCGTATGGAGAATCAGTTCGTTATTGTCCATGATGCTGCAGATGTTTTGTATAACCCTTGGCTGTCCTCTCCTATTGTCTAGCAACAGTCCAGAGGTGGCCCTGTGGTGTTTATCTTTAGCATTCTGTACCCAATATATATTATTTATTGCTTGCTGAGCTGTTCTTGCTGAGTTCTGTAATGCCTTTTTAGGTTTGCTTGGGTATGTTGGAGGTTGTGGAATGCCACAGATAACAGGGCTTATAAAAAGCCTCTCTGGATCGAGGTTTTACCAGTCGCAGCAGCTTTGCCGAGAGCTGGCCACATGATAATATGTTCTTAGCCAAGTCTCCACACAACCTCTCAGAGTACACGCTTTGATTTATAGATAAGAAAACCACATATCAGAAAAAAATGTAGCTTGCCTAAATTCATGCAGAATCTAGAAATAGCTAGAGGGTTGAAGGCCATATTTTAAGAATTACCCCACATTAACTATCCCAACTAGAGGTTTGGGTCATACAATTGGTTTATGTGCTAGTCCTCGCTGACTAGGGTGGGCTTAGGGCCAGAGGGGACGAGTATAACTTGAGTTCGTGCTTTCGTAGCTGGCATCCACTTGTGGCAGACAGCTTTGCTCTGTGCTCTGCTGAGTGCTCGGTCCAGCAGCCAGCACCACATGGAGCAGTGACAACTGACAGCACAGGAAGGAGTGACGGACACTGACACCCGTCCTTGTTCGCCTTCATGCTGTGCACATTACATACATCACCACGTGGGAACCCTTGCTGCTCTGGAACCAATAAGATGGCTCAGCGAGTAAAATGCTTGCCACTAAGCCCAAGGACTCGAGTTCAGTCTCCAGGCTCCACATGGTAGAAGGAGAAAACCGACTCCTCAAGCTGCCCCTGGTTTGCTATGGTATGCCTCTGAACATGGCCGCACACACATGTAAATAAATACATGCAGCAAACATATTTTTAAAAACTCCTCTTCTTAACTTGCTGTAATATAGTACAAAAATGTAATGCAGCTTCCTGGCACGCTCAGTTCTTATTGTTGTTGGGTTTTGGGGGGTTGTTTTGTTGTTTTTATTTTTCATGAATCTCTACAGGTTTTTCATTGTTTTAGTTTCTGCTCAGCATTATAATCTCATGAATAGAGTGTTTATTTTCTCAGAATCGAATGCAAGATGCCACCTAAATGTAAATTATTTAGTTAATTATGGTAGAAAATAGCTTGAAACTTGGCATTTAGTTGCCCTAGAAACAGCCCAGCGTCTCATGCATATTTTGAGTGACCTAATTATTTAGAATATTCTGAGTTCTAATATTTGAACATTATGAGTTCAAATGCTTTTGTACCTAATAAATTTTTTATTATGTAATGAATTTTACTCTCCTTCTAACCAATACTCATTTTACTCAATGCAGTTTTTAACACAAAAAAGATAGGTAAACTAAACTGTGACCCTCCTCTTCCAGTTACAGGTGGTGAGCTTTTCGCCCCTTTCTATGCAGTGCGCTTTTCACCCAGAACACAGCAGCTAAACAGTAAACGTGATTATCTTGAAGTTATGGTTCTGTAATTGGGAAGAAGAATAAACCATCGGGGAAAACAGGCCAATTTCTGAAAGACAAGAAGTGTGAGAGATTACAGTGGAGTGAGGTTTTTAAGGGTGGTTTCATCTCCCAGAGTATGTAACGTTTGGATGAAAGATTTAGATTGTTTTGATTTTTCGAGACAGGGTTTCTCTGTAGCTTTGGAGCCTGTCCTGGCACTTGCTCTGTAGACCAGGCTGGCCTCGAACTCACAGAGATCCACTCGCCTCTGCCTTCCGAGTGCTGGGATAAAAGATGCACATTACCACCGCCTGGCTGCAAAGATTTAGATTTGAAAAGTAAAATCATCCAAATATATGAAAATGCAACAAGAAATATTTATATATAATTTTGAAGCATGGGCTTTTTAAACATGATGTGAATGTCAAAAATCACATTAGCAAAAACTGGATTTGTCTTAGGAATTATAAATTCAAATGTAACAACATCAAGTCATTATATTTAAAGAATGAGAAACTAGTTAATTATAGTATTAGCCTTTCATTAACAACCTTAAGAAACAGTTCTAAACTATTAATCATAGGAATAGACACATTGCAATGGGGAAAAAAACAAAAAAAGCAATTCTAAAGAAAGGCAAGTAGCCAATAAACATACAAAGTAGGTTCAGCCTGACAATGAATATGCAAATAAATAATAGTAAAAAATTTAAAAATTAATAGTCCTATTCTCATAGAAGTAAACACCCCACACACGCTGGCTAAAAATTTAAATCAATCATTTTTAAAAGAAGTTTGTCCTATACAAAATATGCATCACTCAAGAAAATTAATTGTAGTTTTGTTTACAATAATAAAAATGGCAACTCCTTAAATCATTAAATAGCTGTTTAAGTGAGCCATGTAATACCAGCTCTAAATGAATCCCATTATTTTTACTTCTCTACAATTTACATAAAATCACTAGATTTATGTCAGAAAAGAAAGCTTTCAAATGGAAGCTGTGAGAACTGGATTTTTAGAGTACACAGATTAGATTATTAGGTAAGGTGTTCAGGCGGTCTGGTTATGAGATTCATGGAGTTTTCTGGACTTAGTATAAGTGTTCTTACCCCAATGGAGTTCAGTAGTATAGAAGAAGGTACATTTGAGAGCTCTTGGGCTGTGGAATGTGAAGACCTGGGTGAAGGACAAATGGAGTTGGCTCTGAGGCGACATTCTACGGTCTGCCACTGCTGAGGGGTGCTTGGGCTGCAGACGTGGTTCAGTAGTTGTCCGCAGTTAAACTATTTCATTGCCTGTTATGTGTCTCCATATTGTGCTGCTGCAACAGACTTCCTGAGAATATATTCCCTAGTTCTAGAGGCTAAGAAGTATGAGGACGAGGCACCCAAGTGTGTTGTTAAAGACCCCATGTCTACTCTCACGGTGGCACCTTCAAAGGTCTGTCCCCAGTGTGCTGCTCCTCACCAGGCACAAGAATAGAAAAACCGACTCCAAGCCCTCTTCGTGATGCAGTTAGCCCCTTGGTCAGGCTCTGCCCTGCTGACCTCAGCCTTCCGTTAGGCCCCACCCTCCTAAAACACCTCCAAGAGTTGAGTTCCAAGACAGGCGGGGTAGTGCACACTTTTACTTCCAGCATTTGTGATGCAGAGGCTGGTGGATCTCTGAGTTTGAGGCCAACCTGTCTACAGCGTGAGTTTCAGGACAGCCAGGACTACACAGAAAAACCTGTCTCAAAAAAAAAAAAAAAGTTGAGTTACAGTTTGAGGCTTAGAAAAGAGTGTGTTTGGTCATTGAAATAATGACAAAATGGTTCATTTCTTCAGCCCAAATCAATGAGAGCACAAAATTTTTTGTTGCATTTTGCTTGATAAGTTTCTAAAACAAACAAAAATTAGAGAACATAATAGAACACTCTCTTTTTTCGTATTAGATGGGACAGAATGCTGATCTGTTCTTTTAGGTTTACGGCTCACCTGGCAGCCTTTCTTGATAGTTCTATGGTGCCTCCCTCTCTTGGGCTCCTCCCTGAAGATTCTCTGGTGCCAGGCTCTGAAAGCTCAGCTAAGTTTGTGTCAATCTTGAAGACTAAGTCCTTGAATAGATGAGTAGTGACTCTGAATCCCACCTCAACCAAGGCAGCCATCTTTAAAATCCTTGTTTTCTTAACCTCTGCCATGTCAGCTCACCCTGAACAAAGAAAGCAAAGGCACAGAAGTCGAGCTCATATTCTTTATTCCCACCACGGCTTGGAGTACGAAGTGTTTATCCGAAACAATTTTCTTAAAACCCGTGTCCATGAATCTCCATGGGAGCAGTGGCGCTATTGCAGGCCAAGGCCACTTGATTCAGGATTGTAGGCGACTATAGCAACCACAGTGCCACTTTCTCACTAGTGTCACTCAGTGAGAAGAGTCAGATTCACCACCATGGATAGAGAGAGGGTGGTCATATTGTAGGGAGATAACAATCCAAGCATCTGCAGACCTCACAAGGCAGGGCTTTAGAACAGATTCTTAGTCTCAAAATCATCCTGTTTAGCCTCATTTCATAGAGCTCAAACTATAGTGGAGAAGGAATAAAAGTCTATTTTGTTAAAGGTACAAATCTGTAATAAGACTGATGTTTATGTATATAGAGCTATGAATATTCTGCTAAGAAATAGTAAGATAATAAAAACGATGTAGAAGGCTGGAGATGCAGTTCTGAGGAAGAGCACTGCTTATTATGCTGGCCCTGGGTTTAACTGAAAACAAAAACAGAGTGTGGGGGTTGGGGGGGAGGATCAAAGCCATGGTTTCAGGTGTCCAGGGCTCCTTAGCTGTTAATTCTTTCCTGGCACATGGTACACTTATTCTTTGTTATTTCAGAAGATGAACAGGCTACCTGGCTCTTATAGCCTTTGATCATCAGCAGTAACCTTCACAGAATAAATAAAGCCATTCTTTATTTATCTATGCCATTACATTATTAATATTTGACAATTTTACACATGTATGTAATACATTTTAATATGTTCACTTATATATACCATTTCTCTCTTATCTGTGTCCCTACCCCAAGCCCTTCATCCTAACAAGTCTTTGATGTCATTTCCTTCTTTGACATCTTTTCTTTTTACTCTATAACCCACTAACTTTAATTGAGGTTGTTTGCATGTACATGAGTGTGGGTGTTCTACTAGATGGAGCCGCATCCTTCCCCATAGCTCCTCAGCTCGGGTGGGGCCTGCTCTGCTCCTCTCACACTGTACTCTTGCATCCCTTTTGTTTAGCAAGTCACCCTGGGGACTTTCTTATCCACCTTACAGATCATGGCATGTCGGTCCTTCTGTGTAGACACTGATGGCCATCAGAGGGTCCATGAATTAATTAGGGTGGAAGACAAGGAATTTGTTCATCTTATTATGAAAATCTGATAACATGATTCAACAGAGAGGCTGCAAGAAATAGGAGAATAGCAGGCCTGTTGTTTTAAAGCTCACTTAGGCAAGTGGCTAAAATCAGATCACACAGTAATTCCTTGGTTTTGATGAGTCATCCTGCGGCTTCTCCATCTGGCCTGTGTATTTCTGCAGTTCCAGTCACTGTGTTTTCACATCACTTTGGGTAGCTGGGCGAAAACAGTGTTCAGCTGATATATTTACATAAAAAGATTGTGGAAGTGCTCATGGTCAAACCTGAGCTCACTGGTTTAGTGAAGAAAGTGAAGGCACCCGGTAGATAGTATGAAGATAGGTCCCAGGTCTTCTATGTTCAGTCACAGCACCCGGTAGATAGTATGAAGATAGGTCCCAGGTCTTCTGTGTTCAGTCCCAGTGTGCTCTGCAGTTGAGTCCGCCTGCATCCCTTCCCCGTCATCTCTTCCTTAGATTTTACTTATCTTTTTAGTAATTCCTGTAAGGATTTAAAATTTTGGGATAGCTCCACCCACTCTTAATTCTCTGGTGCTGTAATTCCATTTAATAGCAGTTTCTACAGACCTATAAGGAAGCAGTACAGTTCCCTAGTGCATAGAATACGTGAGGCATGTACCAATAAGTACATCTGTGGCACCCTTCGGATGAAGATTCACTATGATACTTGATTGTTATTAGTGAATCATAATGGGAATTCCAGAGCTGAGCTGAGGTGACTTGCTCATCAGCCTATGATAGTACTGTATTCTGGGACCTGGGGAACAAGATAATGCCTCTTGTTCTTTATCCTTGAATCCATTTGATGTTATTTTCAACCTCTAAAATGACAAATAAGATTTTTCTTGCCAAATATCCCTCTTCTACAGAATAATTTAATTAGAATATAACCTCATGGTTTGTAGCTGATACTCTGGCATGAAAAGCCCAGTTACTAGTGGAAAGCTGGCAGAGACTGTCTCCCCCACCCTACCCAAGCCACCTAACTTTAGCACCAAGCACTTCACGGTTGAAGCTCCAGAACTCTACTCAGAGTTTGAAGTCTGCCTTGATTCATATTGACCTTGGGAAAGTTTTGGTTTTGAGGCTCTTTGTTTGTAAAATGGACCTAATGCACGTACTTATAAAAGCTTGCTTTAAGAAGTAAATGATAGTTTTCAGGAAGAGCTGAGTGCAATGGCTGCGGGGATGTGCGCGGTAGAAAGTGGTGAAGTGTTGGTTGTCGTATTTGTGTGTTGTCAGCTTGAGTGCCTCGGGAAGAGCAGATTTTGTGAGACACGGATACGCGCAGTGATTGGCTGTGATGAGCACCCCATTGGGTTAGAACTGACTTCAAATAGCTCGTAATTCATCTGAGTATCTGTTAGTGCTAGTTAATGGTGTTCAGCCCAGCCTCAGAGTCCTGGGCTCACCTTCTCAGCCGGGACCACACTCATGCTCCACTGCCCCTGCTTATGCTCTTAGCTCTTGGCCCGTTCCTGCTGTTCTTTCAGAGGCATTTTGTGTATTTTGGATGAATGTCAAAAATATATCACATTTTAGATGTGACAGGTAAGGTCTGAATAGAGCAACTAAATCTTGCATTTACGTTATTTCAGTGAAGAAAATGACATTTCTGTTTCTTAACAGCAGGCACTCCGCTAAGGAAAAGCATGATGGGAACGAGAAAGCAAAAGACCATTACGCATTTCTAACAGCAGTCCTGACTCAGATTTGAATGACCTAAATTCACTAACTAACTTTGGAGGCGGTTTAATCCCTTGAATAATTGGTACAAAATAAAAGTACCTGATGGCATGGCTTGTGTATAATGTCAGCCCCACGTGGCATCTGCAAGGAGTGAACAGGAAGCAGGTGCTGTTATACCCTGTAGCTTCATGGAAATAAGGATGTGCGACCCCTGTTTCCTGTTCTAGTGTGCTTCTGAATTCACTAAATTCTCAAGTCCCCTGCCCAGCGTCTGCATTCTTAATTCCAGGATCAGGGAAAGGAATTTCACTTTCTGTCAACCTTGAGGATTTCAAGGAAGGACGTTCCCTTCCCTGTTGCCCTTCTGTTATTTCACTGTTCCCTCATTTCTTCCTTCTCCCCCTTCAGTAAACACACACACACACACAGTCTGCACTCGTGCGCACAACATGCCAGTCAAACCTAGGCAACAACCTCCTGATTCCTGAGGTCATGCAGCCCTCTGTAAGAAGCTACCCCACACGGTGTTCTAGGCTTCCTTGTAGGTAGATGTTGTTTTCTTAATCTTGTAAGAGTCATCCCTAGCTTCTTGGCCCTTCTAATATAAATAAAACATTTAATTTAAATATACACGTATATGTGTATGTGTGGAAACAGGTCCTATGAATACGTCTAAAGTTTCACCATCTTAAATTAAGAAGCCATGCTAGGTGTTTTGGCTTAAATCTAAAATTTCAGTACTTGGGTTAAGACAGGATGGTCTCTAAAGTACAGGCTACATAGTGAGCACCAAGCCAGTCTGAGTTACATAGCAAGACTTCTAAAAAGCAAATGAGTGAATAATAAATGATTGCAATATTACATAATTTGCTATATATTTAAGAAAGATGTGATTAAGGCAGCTTGTACCTATAATCTTGAATTTAGGAGACTGAGGCAAGATACCTTTTCACAGTCTGTTCTTGTCTCCTGCTGTGCAGGACCTGGGATTAAACTCAGGTTTGTCAAACCTGGCAGCAGGCCCCTTCACCTGCACAGCTGGCTGGCTGCCTGGCCTTTAGGCTAGATTGCTATCTGCAGTTTCAGTTTCCTAGACTGTGAAGGGGAGATGCAGAATGCATGGAGGTGTGAATGTCATGCCTGGCATTTCGGAAGGATCTGGTCCATCTGAGTTAACAGTGTTATTTAGCACCATTGCCATTGTCATTCTCAGTCATAGTAAATATCACCAGGTGATGAGGGTAAGGCAGTTGTCATTCTCCTGTGTTACCTGCCTGTTTATTTTGTTTTTAGAGATTTAAGTGTTGAAGAGAGAAACCCAGGAGCTCCCTTTTGTAAGTTCCATTCACCCACACGTTCCGAGAAATAAACTCAGAACTGACTTGCCAACAGACTTGACTTAGGATTGCACAGGGTTGCAGTAATATGCCCTGGAGACATTCAGTTCTGTCATCAGTCACCATAGCAGCTCACGCTGACGTTCTCGCATTTTTTAAGATCTATCTTAGCATAGCATCCTAAACACAATTAGTGGTTATTTATGGATTGGTAGATGTATTTATATGTCTATAATTTTTTTTCAAAACAACAAATCCATTTTGTATTTGTTTTTATAGATATTCTATAAAGCCAGCAGCCCTTTGCTCTCCTGTGACTGGTGTCAGCTCTACATATGTTCTCGTGTGCTGCCCCCACCACCTCCATATCACCATAGCCCAGGGTCCCTTCAAACTCACTGTGTAGCCTGAACTCCCCTCTACTGCCCTAGTGCTGAGATTGGAGGCGTGTGCCAGTGTACACAGTGAACTGTCCACACTGTCTGAAAGAGTTTGTGTCTCCTGTGAAGTCGGGAACAGCCACCTGAGCTTTCAGCTCTGAGCAGTTTCGTGTTTCCTCTGGTGGGTGAGAGGTGAGAATGCGTATTCTTGGCTACATGGAGAGCAGAAGCCCCAGGCTGGGCCAGTGGCTTGTGCAGCAGGAAATGCTTTGCCTGTTTTTCATTTCCTTTATTTCTACCTTGGGTGGTGGCATGTTCTACACTCTCCTGAGATCTTGTCCCTAGCCCCATGCCAACTCCTGAGTAGTGCTTGGTAGCTCCTCTTTTGAGTGGTTCAGTGTGTCTGCTCTGGGCATCCATACCCTGGAGTTGTCTAGTCCCCACAGAAACTGGTGAGGACTGATCTGCCCCAGGACTCCAGGTAGATAGATACGAGTCCAAAGGAAGGAGGACACTCATGGGTAAATGACTTCCTGTTGGGTCACCCCACCCTGAATCCCTTGTCCTCTGTAACTGTTCCCTGCCGTAACCCCACTATCTTCTCAGTCTCGGTGGCACACACCTGCTCTGGTTGGCATGAGCCCTTGTGGCTGTGAAAAGCCTCTCTGTTCTGTCTGTTTCACCCTGTAGCTCTTCTTTAAGACTGTCTTTGGAGGAATGAGGGAAAGGGACTTGTCACTGGCCCTGTACTTACCCCATGCCATCTGCTCTGGCTGCTGGCAGCCACATGTTTGCCGCACATGTGTCCTGAGCATATGTTAGATGTGGCTAGAAATACTCCTAAGAGCTCACATTTTATTCATTGACCTGTTGGATGTGGCTACTATTGGATGCTCTGTCTGGGGTCCCTGAAAATACCATGCAGCAAGCACTGTGCTCAGCTTATTGTATTGTCTCCTTAATCTTCATTATCGATCCAGAGTTCCACCATACCAAGTAGGTGTAACTTACACCCTTGTTTTATAGATTAAGATCCTGAATCAGTTTCCTGAACTTGTAGGAAAAAATCCTTGTCTAATGTCATGTCTTGTATCTTAGCTTCTCTACTGCCAAGAGCAGTTATGCTACAGTTCTTAGTGCTATGGTTGCATAAATGTCTTGCAAGATCCGTATGTAAAAGCTTGATCCTCAGGGTAGTAGTGCTAGTGGGAGATGCTGTGTGCCTTTAATAGGTGGGCTCCAACGAAAGGTCCTTGGGTGCTATCGGAAGGGATCTGGGGCTGGATTGCTGATTACATTTGTGCGTCTCTAGGTCAATGTTCAGCACCATTACAAAAGGAAAAAGTGTTTAGATGTCCTAGCCAGTACTCTGTCTCTCTATCCTTCATGGCTTGGGATGTGAGTGGTGTGTCTACCATGCTGATTGAGTTTCTTTTCCTTTTCTTATGATAAAATACTCTTACAAAGCCACTTAAGAGGGAAGGAATTTATTCTCTCAATTACAGTTTATAGTCCATTGTGGTAGGCAAATCACAGCAGTAAGATCTTGAGGCACGTGCCTTTCATAGGCAAGAACCTGGAGAAATAGCTTAGCAGTTAAAAGCACTTGCTGAGGCTGAGGCCCTGGATTCAGTTTCCAGAACCCAAATGACAGTTTACAACTGTCCATAACTCCATTTCCAGGGAATCCAACGCCTTCTTCTGACCTCCCCAGGGACCAGGCATGCGTACAGTGCATACTCACACATGCAGTCAAAACACTCATACACAGAGAATTAAACTAAAATCTTAGGAGGAGGAGAAGGAGGAGGAGGGTGCAATGAGTGCTTGCTCTTGCTCAGTTCCCTTTCTCCACTGAGCAACCTTCTAGTCCGGGATCCCAGCACCCACAGTGGTTGAGTCTTCTCATCTCAGTTAATGTAGAAAACCCCCCACAGGTGTGCCCAGAGGCCCAGCTTCCAGATTCTACATCCTGTTGGCAAGAAACACTCACCACCTCACGTGCATTCTTGCCACAATGTGCTGCCTCAGACTTAAACCACAATATGAACTTGATCCTCCAGAGCCACGAGCAAAGTAAATCTTCCCTTACAACGACTGTGCCAGGTATTCCACCGCAGTCTCAGAATCTAGCTGGCTAGTGTTCTTAGCACTAACAAGGATTTTGGTGAGCAGTACTGAGCACATTGCCATTGGGTGCCTAATGAAGTGAGCTGTAATCATAATACTGCGTGGATGTGTACATATTTGTACTCTGTTGCTCCCAGCTGTCAAACACATGCCTAATTCTCTTTTGATTTTCATAGTAACCCAGTGATTACGGCATTATCACTTCTGCTTTATAATGACAAAACTAATTCTCAGCGTAAATGACTTAAGCCAGCAGTGGACCGGGGCCTGCTCTCATCAGACACAGAGCAACATCAGGCAGCTCCTGGTGGCAATGCCGGTGGTTTTTCACTGTCCAGTGGTTTGATCCTCCCATGTGTCTGAGCGAATTTTGATGGTTCCCTCCCCACCCCTGCACTTGTTTGGTTTACCTCTCTATGTAACCAGCCTTTGTGACCATGTTGCCTCTCTGCACCTTCAGGTGCTCAGCACAGGACACGGTCCAGGGTTGTCAAGAGTAAAAACTTGCATGAGAAGGAGGACCCTGTTGTGTGAATTTTTTACTCTTTTGACTTTTTGGAGGGCCTGCCACCCAGTTCCCAAATAAAGCACTCAGAGGCTTATTCCTAGTTATGAATGCCCAGCCTTAGCTTGGTTGTTTCTAGCCAGCTTTCTTAACTTATCCCGACTACCTTTGCCTCTGGGCTTTTATCTTTCTCTATTTCTGTGGCTGGCCCCTGATCTCCTCTCCCTGTTCTCTTGCTCCGAGTGCTCCTCAGTTTTTCCTTTTATACTCTCTGCTGCTTAGCCCTGCTTGTCCTTACTTCTGCCTCTCTATTGGCTGTTCATCTTTTATATTAGGACCATCAGGTGTTTTAAACAGGCAAACAATCACAGCTTCACAGTTAATCAAATGCAGCTTAAACAAAAGTCACATACCTGAAAATAATATTCCCCAACAGGACCCTGTCTCATCTGCATTTCTAATAAAGAAGACCATCAGGAAGAGAACAGTTGGGTTTCCTTTCCTACTGAAAGCTGTAGCTCAAATATACATACATATATACATACATACTTACACACACACATATACACACACATATGTATAATTTGTTTTTGATATCCAGATCAAGCCTCATTCCAGGCAAGGAATATGTTTATTCGTCTTTATCAGGTGGTACTTAGTGTAAATATTGTGACTGCTAAGTGTTCAAGTTCAGAAGATAGAAGATTTGTCCTCACCAAATGCTCCAGAAAGCTATATTAAGTAATTTGAAATAGGTTCAGAAACTGAATTCTCTTTTACATTCAGTTTTTACTTAATTAAAATAAAATTAAAAATTTAAACGAATAGCCACTTCACATATATATGTTCATGCAGGAATATATTCACACTCCGTGCTTCCTGCCCAGTGGTTGTCCAGTATATGAGCTGATGATATTAGGAAACTCAGGAAGCAGAGGTATTTGCATGGCCCATTTCTCCACTCTTACCTACAGAGTGCAGCCGTGACCAACAGGCAGTCCATCTTTAGGATACAGAGGATGACTGCAGCACACAGTGCCAAGCAATAGACGTTTCTGCAATGGCATTTTGTCCCCAAGCTGGTCTGACTTCCCTGGTTAAGCCTTTTTGGAATCTGTTTATTATCCATCAAAGCCTTTAAAAAAATAAAAGAGGGGGAGAAGTTAGGACCAGGGAGGAAAGACGAGACTTTTGCTGTGTTCTCACTCCTTCCCTTATGACTCACACTTAGCAAAGCAAAGGCCTTGGAAGACTGCCTGAGTCACAGTCGAGCCGCTCTCCTGGCCCTTGCCGGCACTGTTCTAATTTTCCCAGGCAGTAAAAGATGTTTTTCAGATTGTTCATTCCCTCACTCCAGGCCAGCTTAGAGCTTTTTCTTTGCTAAAGTGTGGTGTTTTATGGCAGGTCAGCCAGAACAGTGAACTCAGACCTTCGTGTTGGTGTATCACTCAAGAAACGCTCTTCTGCATTCAAAACTTGCACCGTTCTTTCTGGTGGCTGTCATAGTGCCAAGAGGAGTTGTAGGTGGTCTTTAGGCTTCCCGTGAGGTAAAGTTTGCTTTCGGTCATTCTTAGGAATGTTATTAGCATTTTATGTTTATGTGTTTTAGATATTCAGTTTTTTAAATGCTTGGTTTTGGTATGGAAGCTGACTTGAGTTAAATAGAAGAATTGTCTATTAAATGTCCATATCTAGATCTGACCATTGGCAGTCCAAGAAAGAAGCAGTAATTCCACCATCATAAGGGATAAACTTTCAAAGAGAAAGGAGCTACTTTTGGCTGACAGCGATAGAAGTTTGAGTCTTTGACGCATGGGCCCATTGTATTTCTTCAGCCTTTGGTATGGTTTCTGGTGATGACAGCAGGGAACATGGTGACAGAGTGAAACCACCTACTGTGTGGCTGGGAATGAAAAAAAATTGCAAGGACTAGGGCAGGATCTCACAGCTCCCTTCAGTGGCACTGCTCCATGACCCTGGGCTCACCAGGTCCCACCCTTAAAGGTACCACCACTTCCCAGCAGTACCTCCAACAGAAGGGCCTATGGGAGATATACGAGATCTAAAAATGGGGCTGGAGGCATGAGTCAGTGGTTCAGAACATTTGCTGCTTTTCCAAGGGAACCGAGTTTGGTTCCCGGCATTCATATGAGACAGTTCACAGTGGCCTATAATTCCAGCTCTGGATGATCTGACACCCTTTGGGGGCCTTTGTGGTCACCTATACACATGTGAATATACTGACACAGAAGCATCAAAATAAAAACTATAGTGGTCACCTTTATTTTCCTGCTTTATATATAAACAACTACTTTTGATTTAAAAAAAAACTGGCAAATTAAAACTAATTGGACTGACAATTGCAGATCTCAGTGTGCAAACTTGCTTCTTTTTTAAACTTAAGACAATGATTATACCCTTTTTATGGTTCCAGAAACTGCCAAGTAAGTTCATACTATCTTTATGCCCACATCTTAAGAACTGTTTTTTTAAAAAAAAGAGAAGTCAAACATTTCTGCTTTAGAAATTTCCAGTGGGAATTCCCAGATAACAGGCATTTCATACCAAAATAAGTGATGGCGGATGGTTGTGATTGCTTATCAGCAGTGTACTTACAGAGTAGAAGCTGTAAGAGATTCAGGGCCTGGCTCAGACCAAAGGCTATTCTCAGCTCTAAAGAAGCCCCTCCTTGGAGATGGAGATAAAGGCAACAGCCCATGGCTGCACAAGATGCTAAGAATAAAGGACAGTTGGGGGATAAACCTTAGATAAGGTATTTCTACAACCCCTTTATGGCTCAGGCAACATTTTGGGACAGGGTGTAGCAAGAGTGTAAGAGCCTCAGAATGGGAAGGGGCTTATGAATTCCATTTCCTAATCAGGACATAGACATGGGAACCAGAAATTCACAGCACTCTGCACACTGGTAGTGAGTCCACAGAAGCCAGGCCTTCTTAACAGTCAGGTGTGGCGGGTCAAGGGCCCTTAGCAGCCATACCACACACTGTTGATACATTGGCGGTCAACAGACCTGAAAGACAGAAGACATGGTAGCAGGTTGTGTACCCACTGTGGAGCCCACCATGCTCTGATGGTTAGTTCTAAACTCAGGATCACACAGAGGGTCCTCATTAAACTCTGTGGGACACAGACTAAGAATAGGGGAGAGTTCTAGAGATATGGGGGAGCTTTATGGGCAGGAAAGGATGGGAGAAGACAGGGCAAGAGCTTCCGAAATACACAGTATATATGACATTGGAGAAGAACAAAATTTACTAATAAAAAACTTAAATACTAGCAGTATATGAAACAGTGATTTATTTTGCATAAAAGAATTACTTTGGTTAAGTCTTTATATCTAAATTGAACGTAGTAAATAGACAGTTGAATAGAAAGTGCTTTGCTCATGAAGAGTTAATTGTTGAAATTTTTATTTCCTACAAAACTTGAGCTTGAGTTAAAATGTACTTGGAGGGAGCCAGGTAGTGGTGCTACATGCCTTTTATCCCAGTACTCAGGAGGCAGAGGCAGGATCTCTGTGAGTTCAAGACCAGCGTGGTCTACAAGAGCTAGTTCCAGGGTAGGCCCCAAAGCTACAGAGAAACCCTGCTCCAAAAAAAAATCCAGTAAATAAATAAATAAATAAATAAATAAATAAAGTGTGCTTGGGGGACCTTGGGCTTAACTTTCATGATTCTATCATTTCATTTTGAAGTTTTAGATGCCAGCTTGCAGGCTCTGGCCTCCCCATCATCTCTGCTGGAGGGTTGAGGGTATTCCTCAGGGACTAAGCATCTGCCTGGCATGCATAAGGTTCCCACACCAACAGCCTCATTTTCTTTCTGATTTTAGTGGAATTGCTTTGAGTTTCTCAACAACTAAGTTGATGTTGGTTATAGACTTCCTGTAAACTGCCTTTATTATGTTGAGGTGGGTCCCTTGTGTTTCTAGTTCTCCTGGACTTTTGCCATGAAGCAATGTTGGATTTTGTCAAAGGCCTTTTCTGCATCTAATGTATTATCATGTGGTTTTGTCTTTCAGCTGCTCTATATGGTGGATTACATTTATCAATTTATGTCTGTTGAGCTATCCCTGCATCTCTGGAATGATGCCTACTTGATCATGATGGATAATTTTTCTGATGTATTCTTGGATTCAGTTTGAAAGTATTTACTGACAATTTTTGAATCTGTGTTCACAAGGGAGAGGGGTCTGTAACTCTCTTTGTTGGGTCTTTATGTAGTTTGAGTATCAGGGCAACTGTGGCCTCATAAAATAAATTGTAGAGTATTTTTTCTATTTCTATTTTGTGTAATAATTGGAGGAATATTGGTATTAACTCTTTTGAATGTCTGGTAGAATTCTGCACTGAAACTATTGAGACCCTGGGCTCTTTTTGGTTAGGAGACTTAATTATTGCTTATATTTCAGTAGGGATTATAAATCTGTTAAAATTGCTTATCTTATCTTGATTAACTTTTGTAGGTGGTATATATGAAAAAAATTATCCATTTTTTGTTGTTTTGGATTTACCAATTTGGTAGAGTACCAAATTTTTAATATATGTTTTTAATATATGTCCTTATGATTCTCTGGATTTCCTCAAGGTCTGTAGTTTTATCCCCCTTTTGTTTCTAATTCTTTTGAATTTGGATATTCTCTCTCCACATCTTAGTGAATTTGAATAAGGGTTTGCCAATTTTACTGATTTTTCTCAAAGAACCAACTGTTTCATTGATTCTTTATATTTTTGTTTATTTCTGTTTTATTGATTTCAGTTCAGAGTTTGATTATTTCCTACCATCTGCTCCTTTTTGGTGCGATTTCTTCCTTTTCTTTGGGGTTTTTTTGGTTGGGTGGTTGGTTTGGTGGGTGGGTGGGTGGGTGGGTGGGTTTTCTTTTTCTTTTTTGTTTTTTTTTTTTTTCATTTTTTGAGACAGGGTTTCTTTGGAGCCTGTCCTGGAACTAGCTCTTGTAGACCAGGTTAGCCTCAAACTCACCAAGATCTGCCTGCCTCTACCTCCTGAGTGCCTGAGTGCTGGGATTAAAGGCGTGCACCACCACTGCCTGGCCTCCCTTTTGTTTTAGATTTCCCTTTTTTTTTTTTTTTTGGTTTTTCGAGACAGGGTTTCTCTGTAGCTTTGGAGCCTGTCCTGGAACTAGCTCTGTAGACCAGGCTGGTCTCGAACTCACAGAGATCCGCCTGCCTCTGCCTCCCGAGTGCTGGGATTAAAGGCGTGCGCCACCATCACTTTTTAAGGCATCACTCAGTGTTGAAGACTGAGCAGTTTGGTTGTTTTTTTTTTTTTTAATTAAAACCTTTTAGGATTCTTTGAACCCTTGGACCCCATCTTCTGCCAACATTTTGTTACTTTCCCTCCTGTCAGCACCTCTGTTTCCTAAGGCAGAGTCAGTGTCATAGTGTCATCCTTCAGTCTGTAGACTGGACTAAGGAAGCAGTAGGCAGGAAGGATATGATCGGTGGTTTCCTGTTAGTCCCCTTCCTCTGCTCCTGCTTTGTAGGGAAGGCAGTGTTTCATCCTGGCTTCAACTCTATTTATAGGCAGGGTGATACTCAAGATTGGCAGTGGATGGCTGTTTCTATGTAAAGAAGGCTCACAAATGTCAGCATATATATTGGCATTGGTAAATCTTAGTGGGCCTTGTGAGAGCCTGGCTTAGTTGGGGTCAGTAGTTACAGAAATAGAATTTGGTTCTGACTGGATTGTGCATCCTTTTCGTGATAAACAGAAGTCCTTGGGGATTTGGCTTTGTCATACTCTAGGAGAGTCAATGCTGAGAGTTCCAAGGGTGCTTTTCTTCTTCCTTTGAGAAAAAAAAAAATCTTAATTCTTAGGAAATCCAGATTAGTGCTGAGCCTCTCAGTAATGGCCCGGGGCCTCTGTAATTCCACGGCAGACACGTAAGATGTGCTCATGCTGGCTGGCTTCCTTCTCTGCCTCTCCTGGGCCTGCTCACTTCTCTTGTGGCAAACAGAATCCTGCCTGCTTTGGTAAACCTAGAATATTCTGGAAACACTGACTCTTATTCAGTCCGACCAATACCCTATTGATTTTCTTCCCTTTCTGTCTCCCTTCCCCTTCCTCGGAGTTATTCCAGTGGGACCACGACTAATCAGTGTGTGGTTTTCCTGCCTTAGTTGGCGTGTTCATGGCTTTGTAGTTTCATCTTCGCTTATAAGACACCAGGAAACATTTGTATCTTTTTGAACTTGCATGCTCCTTGTTTGTAGGTTTCAAATTCAAAACTGAAAAATATTCCCTTATCTCTGCCCAAAACCAAGCTAGTTCCCACAACTTGTATGTTTTTATAAAGAAGGTAAGTTCCAGGATCCAGTTTTGTTTCTCAGCTTTCTGCCTCTCCATTCAGAGGCTCTCTCCTGTTTGTGACCCTCAGGCTTCCGCGGTTCTTAGAGCTAGCCTGTGAGCCTGGGGATGAGCAGTGTTCTTCTGGGTGCAGTTTCACCAGCTGCAAAGTGATGAGGACCATTACCAGGAGAATATTGGTGATCACTGTAAATATTTCTTTCTCTCTTTCTCCCCCCATAGTACTCCCCATCTAGTTGTACATACTGCCTTTGGAAGCAGATAAACTAGTGTTCTCAGCAGCAAAGAACAACAGGCTCTGTTCTGATTGGCTCCCTTAGGTCCCCTGAGTGAAGGAGCCAAAAGACCATATGGTCTGTCCAAAGTTCTTTTTTTTTTTTTTCTTTGTTCCCTGCACCAGAAAAAAAAGAGGTTTCATCTCCAGAGTAGAGTCAGGGATTGCAATTTGGGTCATTGTACCTCACACAGGACTGCTATCAATGCATGGCTGTAGTCTCTCTCCTGGATTGAGAAATGTAGATCTGACAAAACAGCAGCCAGCTCCAACCAAAGAGAGACAGAACAATATAGGACATGGTGACACATGTCCCACTTGTCATTGCTTTTGTGGCCCATGGAAGCCTTCCTCGTGCAGTAGGTTCCAGTATGTCTGACACCAGCGTGTTTCCCAGTGAAATGCCAGGAGCCTCATTTTTAAGCTTTGGGTCTAACAGGTTCAGACTTTGATAATTAAGAAGTCCCTCTGGCATGCGTCTTCATCTTAAAAATGTGTTATTATGCTACATTAGCTTAACACTGCATATTGTAAAATTCTGTACCTTGTTATTCTACCAAAAGCCCGCTTGCTTGTCCTCCTTTCAGGCTGGCCAGCAGAGTGCCTGGGGACGAGGGGCTGTGGAGCTTACAGGAAGCTGCTTCCAAACTGCATTACAAGTTTTTTTTCAAGTTCTTTTTGGAAATTGGCAGAATTCAAATCATAAACCAACCAACAGGTGCAAATGTGGCTCCTGTTTGTTTGTTTGAGATGGAGGCTTCTGTGTGACTCTGGCTGTCCGGAACTCACTCTGCAGGTAAGGTTGGCCTAGATCTCACTGACATCCCCCAGCTTCTGTCTCTCCACTGGGAGTAAAGGCGTGCGCCACACACTCAGCTTTTGTAGTTCTTCTTATAAAGTTAATACTTTCAGTTCTGGAGAGACCCAAGGAAATGATCTACATAAAAGTCTTGCAGTGACCAGAAAGTCCTTCAAAGGGAACATGGGGGAACTTCTGGGGTACCCGGACTCTCCTTGTGCCTTTATTGTGGGGGCGGTTGTACGGCTGTCATCTGTAAAGTGTGCAGTGGTAGAACTGGGAGATTGGAACTTCAGGATTTGAGCATCACAGCTCTATAAACCCAACTCAGAAAACTGCCTAGATGTTTAATCAAAGGCATTTCATCTCCACTGGGGTAGCTAGTGAATTCTAAGTGTTCAGATACAACTTTGTGTTAGCCTTCGGGGATGAAATAGGAAAACATCTTTTTAAAAATGATACAGGCTCAATATATGTTTATTGAAACATAAAAATATGGGATCTAGAGCAGCAAAGGAATTTTAATCTGTGATATTTCCATTTTGTATTTGTGGTAATTGAAGGGATTGAAGATTGTGGGTTCTGAAGGCAGACTTGCCTGCAGGGTGGAAAAGAAGTAATTATCTTCCTAATTACCTTTTTCGGATGAGAAAGTGGGCAGCAACAATGGAATCAGTCCGGTTTCGTCACACAATGCTCTCTTGCTTTTTGGTAGGAGGAAGCGTTTGACCCTGTGGATAATTGCAAACTTGGCTTCATGGGTTTGATTCACGCTGCACATTCAGCCATGGAAGCAGCTGCATTTTCTCCTTGGCAGTCTTCTCTACTGCCCCTCCTCCATGCCCACCTCACTCGGTGGCTGGGGTTCCCATCTGGAAAGCCTGTTGCCACAGGATACAGAATCCTCTGAGAAAGATGGAAAGCTGTGTGTATGGTTAGGCTTGGCTGGTGGCTCATATAATCAGGGAAACCACGTGGAAAGCTTGCTCATTCGTGTGCAAGAGCCTGTGTTGTAGCTAGGTGATAGGGCCGCTGTGAGACTGTGGGCCCTGATGGTGTGCATGAAGCCTGCAGCACTGAGTTTAATCCTCAGTCCTGCTGAGTGTGGCCGCTTCTGTCATTCAGCAATAATGAGATGTGCGTTTGGCTCCCATGGAAGAGTAGCCATAGCCCATTTTTGTTGTTGTTGTTGTTTTTGACTAAATGATTCAGTTGGTCACAAATAACTATAGAGTCGCTGTCTGGTATTTTCCCTTTTACTCTCTTTTAAATGTCTTCTCTTACCTTCTAAGAAATCTAAGGTGACCAGACCTCTGGATCCATGTCTGCTTGGCAAACTGTGACTCCACTCTGCTGCCCTCCAGGTGTTGTCCACCTTGAGCTAGCCCTGAAGTGGGTAAATGTCCTGAGGGAACCAGAAGCGTCTCAGTTCCTGCTGTTGGCTCAACCATGGTTTGGCCTCCTAGGAAGCTCTGGGAACCCCAGCTAGCACTGGGAACAGAGATCTTGTCTGCCACATGTACCAGCTTAGAACCAGAGTGGACACTTGACAGCACCGTCCCTTCCCTCCTGTATTCATTCCTCCTGCCTCTAAGAAGTGCATGTCCACAGAGCCGAGCTGCAGGAGTCTCCTGCCTTCATTTCTTCGTCTTTTCTACAGTCGCAGCAGCCTGCTGCTTCTGCTATAGTAAAGCATCAGTTGAGATGTGGCCCCAGCTGATGGCTCCAGGTAGAGAAGGGCATCCTCTAGTGTCTGAAATTGCTAGTGTATAGCAGAAGAGGGCAAAGGTCAGGCTCTTCACAGGCCAATTGGAAATCAATGTGTCGGTTTGTGTTTTCTCTCTTTTTTTTTTTTCCCGAGACAGGGTTTCTCTGTGGCTTTGGAGCCTGTCCTGGAACTAGCTCTGTAGACCAGGCTGGTCTCGAACTCACAGAGATCCGCCTGCCTCTGCCTCCCAAGTGCTGGGATTAAAGGCGTGCGCCACCATCGCTCGGCGGTTTGTGTTTTCTTTGCCCTTCCTGACTGCCATGCTGGCCAGCAGTCCACAGGGTCATCTAGGTGAGGCCCATTCCAGAGCCTAACCAGCCTGTCACAAGAATCCCCACCAAGCTGCTTGTGAAATTGGCTGAGGTATTTCTCTCATACCATCCAAACATAGTTCTTTTTTAGCCTAGTGTGTTGACTCCTTCATGTTCTAGAAATTCTGCACTAATTCATTTCTTCCTTCCCTCCCTCCCTTCCTCTCTCCTTCTCTCCCTCCCTCCCTCCCTCCCTCCCTCCCTCCCTCCCTCCCTCCCTTTCTTGCTTGTAACTGGAAGTTTCTTTCCCATTTGCCAGTTCCTGAATAAACACTCTGAGGTTTATATTAATTATAAAAGTTTGACCAATGGCTCGGACCCATTTATATAAGTTTATATAATTTATAAGTTAAATTAACCTGTTTCTACTATTCTATATTTTATTACGAGGCTCGTGGTTTGTTACCTCACATCTTGTTTCTCCAGCGGCTGTTGGCATCTCCCTGACTCTGTCTTCTTTCTCCTTGTATCTGTTTGGGTTTACCGCCTAGCTATATTCTGCCCTGTCATAATAATAAAACATATTCACAGCATACGGAAGGGCATCCCACATCACTCTTTCTTTCTTTCCTTCCTTCCTTCCTTCCTTCCTTCCTTCCTTCCTTCCTTCCTTC
>JABTXL010009415.1:2975933-3005471 GCA_025134845.1 Neodon shergylaensis
AGATAGATAGATAGATAGATAGATAGATAGATAGATAGATAGATAGATGAAACAAACTGAATATGTAAATTTGGTGGTGCATGACTTGAACACTCAGAGGCAGAGGCAGGAGGATGATGAGCTCAGAGCTAGCCTGTGCTACATGGCAAGATCCTCCCTGTCTCTAAAAAGGGTGTCGGAGAGAGCAACATGACTCCAAGTCTGTAAAAGATCTTCAGATTTTGTTTTAGCACATCTCTCCCAGAGCACCAACAACCCAAATTAAACACTCTCCTGTCCCTCCTCTCCAAAGCTTTTCCCTTGTCACCCAGAGAAAGGAAACCAGCCCAAAGGCACATGACTGGAACTAGCTAGTGGCACACTGAAGAATCACCTCTAGTACAGTGTTAGCATGTGCCCATGGCTCTAAATGCCAGAAAGGCTTTACCTCTTAAGTTTCTGTCTCCTGTCTTTTTTTTTTTTTCTAAGCGAGAGTTTAACCTTTGTGGGGCCCAGAGACTAGACTACTTTCTGAGTGGTTAAAGAAAATGTGGGGGTTTCTGTTGTCTGAATAGGTTGTATGAAGTTCTGTTCTAGTGAAAGCAGATAAATATTTAGGCATGCCCAGATAATCCCACCTCCTCCACAGCCCTCTGGAGGTGAGAAGTGCCATCCAGCCCAGGCTCTAGCCGTCCATGAGGACTCAGGCCAGAGCATCATCCAGGAGCTGTTCTTCCCAGTGACTCCATTTCAGGCCGCCTGTGACAGAGGCCCATGAGGGGGAATGAACGGAGGGACCACAGTGGAGCTGTGAAGGAGGTAGCAGGGCTGTGGTTCCTGAGAGACCTGAATGCGAGATCTTGGTCAGCTTTTCATTTGTGCGTTTGTTTTCTTGACTGAGTAGTATCCCAGTTATTCCTGCATATATAAGAAGTGCCGGTATAACTCAAAGCTGGTTCCCCCAGAGCTCTGTGCTACTCGGGTTTTCTTTTCTTTGTCTGTTTGACTTCATTTTCAAACTATCAACTTCAGTTTCACAATCCCTTCTATGAGCTGTGTATTTGCATAATGTTGTGATTCATATGTCCCCAAATAATTTCCATAAATCTCATTAAAGCAAGATGTTAAAGCTGGGTGTGGTAACACATACCTTTAGTTGGAACACTTTGGAGGTAGAGGCTGATCTATAACTTCTAGACCATCCAGGACTACATAGAGACTCTTATCTTAAAATAAATGGGTTTATATTTTTCTTTTATTATTTTGCCTTTTGTTTCAGACTTCCAGTTAAGAGTTTCACTTCAAGTGTTTACCAGTTGTCAGCTCTCATGGCTTTTGAGCACATTGACTGCACCAAATACTGTTTCAGTAGGACGTGCAGAGGGAAGATGTTTGGGTTTTAATGGTAAGAGATAACACCAGTATTGTCTCTTCTTGTGTCTTATTTAGATTTCGACACAGTCCCAACTGTTGGTACCTGAGAGACTGGACCATCCACACCTGGATTAGACAGTGTCTGAAATACGGTGCACAGGACAAAGCCTTGTATACCATTGTCAATAAGGTGAGGGTTTCCTGCATGCTTCCAGGTGTGTGTGATCTGCTGTTTGTACCCGTGATGGTACCAAAGAGAAGTACCAGAAGCCACTTTTCTTAAGTTGTCCTCTCAGGGTCCTTCTGCTGTCTTCAGACTGGAACTGGTTGTAAACTAACCAACAAACTGAAAACCCAAAGTTCCTGTAGCTGCAGCTTTTCCAAACAGTGGTCAGGAAGGACAGGCGAGAGCGGAATGTGGTCCAGTCAGAACTCTGCACTGGTGGTCACTTCGTTCTCATCCTTAGGCCTGGGGTTTCTTGCCTGCTTCCCTTTCATAAATTTGGGTGAGTGATGGAGTGTCATCTCCAGCTTGTTAGGACCGTCTTACACTTTTTTCAGAAGATGGTATTTTCATGGCTGGCTCTTCCTTCCCACAAGCCCCAGAGTTCCCAGAATTAAGGTCCTTTTGATGTTACACTCCACCCAGCACTTCAATCTTCATTGACTTCATGGCACGAGAGTATATACAAGATAAGCACGAGTTGTAGAGTGTTACTATTGCCAGAGTCAACCTAAACACTATTATGCGCCATTAAAGAATTTTAACATGGCTGGAGAGATAGCTTAGTGGTTAAGAGCACTGGCTGCTCTTTCAGAGGACTCAGGTTCAATTCCCAGCATCCTCATGGCAGCTCACAACTGTCTGTAACTCCAGTTCCAGGGTATTTGATGCCCTCACATAGACATACATGCAGGCAGAGCACCAGTGCACAAAAAATAAAAATAAGTGAATAGCTTTACACTGAAAACACACCATGAAGTTTTAAGCTGGGCAGTGGTAGTGCAGGCCTTTAATCCCAGGACTCAGGAGGATCTCTGTGAGTTCGAGGCCTGCCTGGTATACAAATCAAGTTCCAGGGCAGTCAGGACTATTACTTAGAGAATAATTAACAACATTTTACACAGGATATATATTTATGAAAATATATTATTTTCATAGTGTGATTAGACCTTGAAAATTGGAGTTAAAATGGAATACTGATTTTATCTTTGACTCCTCTCTGCAAAAATGATTTTCACCTGTAACTTAGGCTCAAGTCAAATCAAAATATTCTCCACATATTGTTTGTGTGAGATGATGAACTGATTCAGTAAATGAAGACAAGTAAAACAGATATCCGTGTCACTGATAAGCTCACTTAGAGGATCCTAAGTGCTGCCCCAGGAGGAATCCTGAAGATGGCATCCAGCTGGAAGGAAGAAGTTGAGGGCAGGAGAGCCATTTAAGCTATCTCCAAAAGTGCCCCAGGAGCAGTGTGTGCTGCCCCTGGCCTGCAGTGACGGCAGATCTCAAGGGGACAGCTGAGTCAGAGGAGAGCCGAAACTAGATCCTAGATACAGATGGTCAAGGTTCAGGCTTCAGTCTCGTGAAGGAAAGGACAGCCCCGGGGGACGGAAGAGATGAAATCTTGTGCTCTTCATTCCAGAAATTATACTCAGAGGTGAAGATCCCTGTGGAAACAGATCCAGAAAGGTCTAGAATAGTAGAGCAAAGATCTCTTTTCTGTTGCTTCCAGGCCTTTAGAAGGAAAAGTCACTGGGTGAAGGGTCAGGAGACCCAGCTTGTAACCTCTTAGCTTCTGTCAGTTACCTGGAACATCAGGCAAATAATTTTTTCCTTGTGGTTCCTGGTTTTCTCAACTCTAACTTGAGTTATATGGATAGTTAGATCTGTGGTTGACAGCCTGAGCTGCCCACTAGAGTCACCCAGGGTTTTTAGATTTACAGGTGCTTCCCTGTGGAGAGACAGCTGAGTTAATGTTTTGAGTTTGGATCCCTAGCACCCATGTAAAAAGTTGAGCAGGGCAGCCCTTGCCTGTATGTGCACACACAAACACAACTGCATACAAAAATAATAAGCATCACAGATACTTGTATTTACCCCTTATATTCTAATTTACTTGGCCTAGGCATTTGGGTTCAAAGCACCATGAGTGGAAAGCGTAGAGATTCTGGTGCCTCTCCCAGCACACACAGCCTTCCCTCGCCAGCATCCTGCTCCGGGGACATCTGCTGGGGCTGATGCACTTAGATCACAGCATTAGCGCCCAGAGCCCACAGTTTACAGGTTCCTTCTTGCTGTTGTGCGTCCTTTGGGAGTGGATGAAATGACATGAGTCTAGATCATTGTGGCTGCCATTTCTTCTTCCTTGGGACTTTTTCTTTAAGCTTCTCTTGACCTTTGGTCAAGGTTGAAAATCCTGGACTGGATGATTTCCTTTTCTTTGTTCTACAAACTTTATCCTGTAGCCCAGATTGCCCCAGACCCACCTCAGTTCTGCCTCAGCCTTCTGAGGGATTATAGGTTTTTGGCACCACACTCGGCTTGAACCAGTTAATTTCAAAGGTCCTTTCTAGCTCCAGTGACTTAGATTCTAAAGTGTTTTGGCTTTAACCTGCCATGGATTCGCGCTGCTGTGGGTGAGTTCTCTGAGAATCCCAGGCCCGCCCCTGAGCCAGCCTTCCTGCCGTGTCCGCTTGAACACACCTGAGGCTTCCTGTGCTGCTGCCGTAAGTCAGTTCAGGTGGTTCACAGCTGAGGCTTTGGAACCTCCCAGGGGAGTAGGTGGTGCAGGAGAGGTTCCCCAGGTGTCTGGTAGTTGGTGACACTATGGAACAAGGAGGTTAATCCTATTGAAATAAGAATTGGGGGTGAAATTGTAGCCATGATCTAAGCAGGAGGGAGTCAGGCTCACGAGTATATCAAAATCACAGAAGCGTGCTAAAACTGCTGGTTCTGTCCTGGATCTGAGGCTGTGGGCCTGAGGCTTCAAGATCTGAGTCATTAATGTGCCCCTACTACACCCTGAAGCAGAGACTGCATCATTTTTATTTATTCCTAAAATATTATCCCTAAATTCTGGCATCTTAAATATGCAGGTAAACAGCATCCGAGGAGCTGGGTTCATAACAAAGCATTGGCATATTTCTTGTGTATTTAGAAGTTCTAGCCAGACCATATGCTGTATAATTTGTGCTTTTTTCCTTACGATCTGTTTCTGCATTTTCATTCATACCTTGTGAAAAGGATCACTGGAGCAGCTATGTGTGAGGAAGGGATGGTTTTTGCTGCTGCTCTGTCTAGCTGTGGTGAGCTGTTAGAACTGAGCCCTGTTCCCCTTTCAGTTGTCATCTGTGAGACACCCGCTCACAACTCTCACCCTGACCAAGTTCCAGTTACCAAACCTCATGAGTCACAGCTTCAGTTTCACTGTCACAGATGCTGCAAAATGATCGGCACATCGTTTAACTCGAGTGGGGCCAGGTTTTATCCTGAATAATAGATAGGCACGTGTTACAGACTGAATTAAAGAGGGTTTCTTTTCCTCTTCATTTTCCTTTTTATTACAGGTTCAGTATGGAATTTTTCCAGATAACTTTACATTCAACTTACTGATGGATTATTTCATAAAGAAAGAAAATTATAAAGGTAAGAAACCAGGTCACCATTCAGTTAATACAGGACATTCGGTTCCTAATATTACTCTTTTAGTCAGAAAAATTTACATGAAGATTATTATTATTTATGCAGAAATTTTAAGTATTACCTTTTTATGGGATAGAAAATATCAAAGTATATAAGTGCTTATAAAGGAAAAGTTAATTATACGGACCAATCTGATTCCACTTCCCAAACTGATTTAAAGGCAGAATAAAAAGAATAAAGTAAAAATTGATTTTGTTTTCATGTGTAATTTTGGAATCTCTAATGAACAGTTGGCAGAATTAGATTTACAAACAAAGAAAGGCCTGTGAAATGGCTCAGTGGGTAATGGCGTCTGCTGCCAAGCCTGAGGACCTCAGTTAGATACCTGGAATCTACAAGGTAGAAGGGGAGAACCAACTCCAGCAGGTTGTCCTCTGACCTTCACACACACACATGCACACACACACATGTACACACACACATGTACACGCACATGAAATAAACAGTAAATAAAATTATAAAGTAATAAAATTAATAAACAAATGTGTGGTTTCAGGAGGAAAAAAGTGGGGACTTAGACCTGGAAAGCGGGCTCAGCATGTCAGAGCACCGTTTGCTCCTGTGCAGCGCACACCCACACGGCAGCCAACAGCCTTCGCCACTCCATCTCTAGAGGACTTGGCGTCCTCGTCTTGCCTCCCCAGGCACTACACATGGATTGCACAGACAAGCATGCAGCCAGCACCCACATACATAAAGTTAAAACTAAATAAGTCTTAACAGCAGCAAAATGGGCCTTCATCCTTGTTGAAAATATTGATGTGATTATTTAAAAAAAAATCTCACCCAGCGTGGTGCACATCCTTAATCCCAGCACTTGGGAAGCAGAAGCTGGCCCATCTCTGTGAGTTCAAGTCTGGCCTGTCTACATAGTGAGTTTCAGACTCATCAGTGCTACATAATGAGACCAAGTCCCAAAAAAAGAAAAGAAAATTTCTTCCAGGTCCTTATTTTGCTAGCTTTACTAGATGCTTTGTTCTATCTGTCTCGGTTTCTTGCAAAAAGAGCAAGAAATTGATGCCTCTCAGCCTCCCGCAAAACCATTGCAGCATTTGCAAAACCAGCTAGCCATGAACAGCTGTACATCATGATAACTCATCTGTAATTATGCATGTATGCAAAGTGAGCAGGAGAGCACATGCACTCAGTTGAAAACATTGTGCTTGTGGCATTTGCTGCAAGCATTATCTTTCAGTGTTAGCATTAGCATCTCTACCTTGGCCACAACTTACTGACGGAAAGAAATTGTTTGAATGATACTCTTGGCCTTTGTCTGTGCTGTAGAATATCATAGGAAAATCGGAGTCATCTGGGGCCTGTTCTATGACTAGCATTCATGTAGGAATAAATAACATATGCTGTATGTTACACTCAGGGGCTTATGAAGGAACATCTTCCTCTCCCTTCTTTCAGTTCTTTTAAACTGATCTTTATTATCCCTGTTTCCATCTTTGAAATAATTCCCGAGGTTTGGGAGTTCCTCTAGCCTTTGTCTTGTCTTGCCTCCACAGTGAGACAGCATTCTAACGGAGAGAAGCAAGCAGCCTGCTTGCTTGTCAGGGTGACTTTGCCGGTGATGGGCCTCTTTCCGCTGCCTTAGCTCTTCTGGATGATGGACAGTGTGTGAGGCATTATCTTGTTGAAGTAAATAGAGCAAGCAGTATTTGATCATTAAGAAGATGCTACTCACTGGGAGCCGAGACATGCATTTTGAAGTCAGTGATGCACAAGCCCCAGTTCAGTGTGCATGCACTGTGTATAGTAGGCGTGAATGGCCCAGAAAGGACCTGCTTTGTCAAAGGCCATGTTTCCTCCTTCTTGATTCTGCTTATTTTCCCATCGCACTGCACTTTGAAGGTGTTTGTTTTTTTTCTTTTTTTTATTTAGAGATTTATGATGTTGTCTACAACTAATTTCCTCTCGTATTCACCTTCATCTTCTTGCCAGATGCTTTATCTGTGGTTTTTGAGATCATGATGCAAGAAGCCTTTGAAGTGCCGTCCACCCAGTTCCTGTCCCTCTATGTGTTATACCGTTGCCTGGCAGAGAAGACAGACCTCACAGTAAGTGATGTGCCCTGCCATGGAACCGAGAGCTTGAGGAAAGTCAAGCAGTGACTGCCAGGGAAGGTAGAGGAGGGCAGAAGCCTTGCCCTTAGAATCTAGAGAAAAATATCCATATATAGTCAGAAATGAACTAGTGGGGGATTTAGAAGTGTAGACAAGACAGCAAGCATAGGTGACTCAGTGTGTCTAATTTGTGGAGAGAATAGAGGAGGCGGAGGAGGAGAAGGTGAAGGCTTGCTTTGCGCCAGTAGGCAAGGCCTGGCATAGCAATCCACACTGCCAGTAGAGTATGCTGTTAAGTGCTCGGGACCAAAACTGTTTTGGAATTCAGATTTGTTTAAATTGTAGACTGTTTGTATAGTGAGATACATTGGAGATAGAACCAATCTTCATCCATATTTTATGTGTACTTTAGACACATACACTAAAGGTGATGTTTATGCATTATGTTTAATTTGTACATGAAATATTCCATGTAGTGTGGATTTTCTGCTTGCAGGATCATTTCAGAGTTAAAGAGTTTTAGAGCTCGGAACATTTTGGATTTTCAGATTAGGGATGCTCATCTCAGACACTGTCAACTCTGACTGGTCCCAGCATGTCACTGACAGCTATTGCTCGTACATTTGCTGTTCATTCAGCTTCTGTTCCTTGTTGGAATCCTGAGCCTGTAGCTCATCTTTAGACGGTGAGATGGTTCAGTGGGTAGGGTGCTCCGCATCAAACCTGATGACCTGATCGGATCCCTAAGATCCATATGGTGCAAGGAGAGAGCTGACTCATGCACACCGTTGTCCCATTCCATCCCCACCCACACTGCCATGTGCTCCCACACACACACACACACACACACACAGATATACTAAAACAAGTATTTGAAGTCAGCCTATCTGCATAGTAACAAGTTCCAGGCTAGCCAGAACTACATAGTGAAACTTTCCTTAAAAACAAAATTAAATCGAAAAATAAGTGTAAGAAAATGTTTTCAGGCTTCTTATTTATTCTGAACTGGACCCACTTTTCAGGCTCTCAGTGGGAGAAGCAAACTTGCCTAGATTATATTGTTGGCTTTGGGAAGTGTAGTTTAGTGATATATTAATAGGTGTAAGACCCTGGGCTTGGGCTGGAGAGATGGCTCAGAGGTTAAGAGCACTGCCTGCTCTTCCAAAGGTCCTGAGTTCAATTCCCAGCAACCATATGGTGGCTCACAACCATCTGTAATGGGGTCTGGTGCCTTCTTCTGGCCTGCAGGCATACATGGAAGGAATGCTCTGTGTACATAATAAATAAATAAATGTTTAAAAAAAAAAAAGACCCTGGGCTTACGCTCCAGCACAAGTACAAAAGCCAGAGTGGTTTGCCCTGGGAAAGTGAGCAGCTCTTCTTTATCTGCACTGTGGAAGCCCACGTGGAATTTCCCTTCCCAACGATCCACTGTTTTCCAAGGTGTAGGAAAATCTCAAGAACTGGGGCTTGTGCTTCACGAAGCATGGGCAGGAGATCTTTAATACCGCAGAGCCTTGCTCCATGCAGCAGTTGCAGCTGCAGACCTCCTCCCTTCTCTGCCTCTTTCCCCAGCTCCTGTGCATGTGTGCTGCGGGGGAAGGGGCTAGGTCTGGAGGGTCACAGCTGCTGCTGTCTGGGTTGTTGCCACACCTCCTCCTCTGAGCTCTGCTCTCCAAGGAGCGCCCCAGTCACATCTGTTACTGGTGTGTGGCAGGCTCAGTGAGGCTTGTGGCTTTGCCCCCTTTGTTTTCTTTTCATGTCTCAAAAGGCTTCTATTTTATTGAAGTACAATTTTACACCCTAGGTTGAAAGACATAGTTACTAAGTGTTTCTGATTGCCTAATTTGTTTTCAAGAGGCACAAATCTTTCTAAAAGCAACTTAATGGTGGTACTTATTCTAACACTGAGGAGAAGTCTTATCACTGCTATGTTGTTAGTGTGCGCCTCCCTCTGGAGCAGTGTAGGATGAAGCCGGCAGCCTGTGGGGCCTCTTTGACGCTCTCAAGTCAGCGGGGTCCAGAGTGGACTCTATTTTCTTTTATTTTTTCTGACTGCAAAAGGCAATGGTTCATTACCAAAAGTAGGGGAAATAACAAGGAGCACAAAGAATAAAACCAAAATGACTTCATGATTTCACTGCCCAGGAATCTTTTAGCTATATATAGGGCATTTCTGTTCTGATTTTTTTTCTAATATGAATACCTTTTATTTTTAGTATTGGGATAACTTTTACACAACTGTGTTATTTTCATAAGCTTAATACATGCTGTTTAGTGTCACCAAAAGACTCACATGTGTGATGTATCCATGGTTTTAACAGACAATGGTCTTTTGTCTTTTGTTGCAGTGGGAAGAGGAGAGGAACTTTGGTGCGTCCCTGTTGCTTCCAGGCCTTAAACAAAAGAACACAGTGGGCTTGAGTTCCCAACTGTATGGCTATGCACTTCTTGGTAAGTTAAGTGAGCCTTATTAATATTGCTCTTTGTGGAAAGATGTGGCTCAACTTTTTGGCTCATAATTAAAGCTTCATTTAAATTTGCTAGTGAAGTTCCAGTTATAACCTACATGTATAGACAACAAAATAAGTCTCAGTGTGGCCTTACAGTTATGGACAGTCGAGAGATATCTTAAGACCTGTCAAGACTCACTCTGTTAGCTGTAGTAGAATTCACTCCTGATCAGCAAGGAAGTTCTGGCGCTCTGTCTGGCGGAGGGCAGCCTCAGCACCTGGGGTGTGTGGAATCTGGGCAGACCCCCAGCTCAGAGGGATTCATGGGTGTATGCTATTCCATATCCCCACCCCCTCTTCTCTCAGAAGTCAGGCCTCCATGAAAGTGCCTTTTCTTTGCTCCTTGCTTCTGCCCGTCTCTCTGAGGAATTCCTCTTTGACCGCCGAAGCTTTGCCAACAAAATATAGTGTGGATTCTAATATAAACGATTAAGAGACCGGTCTCCTCTCAGTCTGTCAGACTGGCCAGCAGACTAACGCAAGAGTATTCACTCTCTTTGTTGTTGAGTTTGAGTTGAGGGTTTGGTGCTTTATTTGTAGTGTTTGATTGTGGTTTTTGGTTGGTTGGTTGGTTGGTTGGTTGGTTGGTTGGTTGGTTGGTTGGTTGGTGAGACAAAGTTACCTGCATCCCCAGCTGACCTTGAACTCACTGTGAGTCACTAGAGGAATCCTAGCTTCTTACCCTCCAGTCACTACCTCTTAAGTGCTAGAATTACAGACGTGCCTGATTTGTGTGATGCTGTAAATTGAACCCAAGATTTAAGCACGTCCTTTACCAACTGATCTGTATCCTCAGCCTTAATTTTTGGTCTTCAGAGACAAGTTCTTGCTCTAGCCCAAGGTAGCCTCAAACTTGAGTCTTCCTGTGTCCACTCGCTAGGTGCTGTGGCTGCAGGTGTATGACCCACACCCAGCCTGCAGTTCTTGTTTAAAATCACATTTCGTTTATTTGCTTCCTATTTAGATACTGATTTGCATAATTTTTTTCCATTTCGTGCTCAGAGTATTGTTCAGGACTGCTATACTGCGTGGATCGTTCACTTGGAAAATACACTTGGCTGTTGTTTATGGCCCTGGTCCCCTGTGATAGGCAGCCGTGCTATCAGACACCCCTGCCCCACCCCTGCTTTCATTGTGTCCTGCCCTGCAGCCTCACTCAGAGTGATCCCTGTCCAGCCCAAGCACCTTAAAGGTCTAAAATTAGCCATGTCCTGATGAGCTTTGTCTGCTGGTATCCTCCTACAGCTTCCCAAATCCTCCTTCCTGGGAAAGATGAGTGGAGGCAGACTAAGACCCAGCTGCTCAAGGTGACATTGCTCCCCAGTGTGGAAAGGCTCTGCTCCCTGGTGCCAAGGGCCCTGTACTTCCAGGGCCTTGCTGTCCCACCACAGCCTGCGCGACAGTTTGAGGGGCCCAGGGGATATTCAGGCCCTGTGAGCCAGAAGATTGCTAGGACTCTGGTTTAAGAACTGATAATGCTCAATGAGAAGAAGATTTGGGTTGTTTGTTTGATTGGTTGGTTTTTCCTCTGTCTTTTCATAAAGACAATAGACTGGACTTGGCATTTTTGAAGCACGTCGCATATTTCCTTGCAGGGGAAAGCCATTAGATGTTCGCCAGGTTTTCACTGTAGGAAAGTTGTGAAAGTCTCTTTTTCTCAGGAAGGTTTTGAACTTGAAACAAAAATAGTACTTCCATTTTCTTCTGTCTTAAGGGCAGCCTTCTGGAGAAAACTCTGTCAGTCTCAGAATTCTTCAGCCAGTGATTCATGGGCTCTGGTGGATCTAGTAAAACACGTTCACCAAGCTTGCATTTACAATGCGCAGGGTGCGGTTCCTCCCCTAGGCTGGTGTTTGCTGTGGCCTCGGGCTGCAGACATGCTGGGGACACACAGCTGAGGGGTCTTTGTGGGTCTCTCGGCCACAGGGAAGGTGGAAGTGCAGCGTGGACTGAAGGCTGTGTACCATGACATGCCTCTGCTATGGAAACCAGGCTACCTCGACAGAGCCCTTCAAGTGATGGAGAAGGTGGCCTCCTCCCCTGAAGACCTCAAGCTGTGTAGAGAAGCGGTATGTTCCTGCCCCTCCACTCAGATGGAGCCATCACTGTTCGTCTGGGTGGTGTGAATTTTTCCTGTTGTCTTTCCCCTTCCCCGGCTTTCTGTATTTGTGTAGAATTGGTATTTATTCCATTGAAAAGGATGAAAAGAAACCACAAACATTTTCAATGTTGCTGACAGAAAGGCAATGGAAAGTAAGATTATTGTTATTTCCTACCTTATTATGTAAGAGGAAAGCTGTCTTCTCTCCTGCAGTTCGAACTCAGCTCAATAAATACCATCCTCTTCACCATCCCCAACCCCCATCCAAAAGGAATTAAAGGTGGCATAAGAGAAAGATTAAATAATTTTGGTGGACTTATCCCTCATGCAGTCTGGAAAGATTAGGTAGCAATTTTCTTTAATATCCTGACTGTTGGTATTTGCCTCACAAGTATAAGTACCTCAGTTCAGATCCCCAGAGCAACCTAAAATGCCAGGCACAGCAGTGCATGCTGCAGGGTGGGAAGCAGGGAGACATGGCTCGCTGGAGGCTTACTAGCTAGCTAGCTAGCCTAGACTACTAGGTGAGGTTCCAAGCCAAGAGCCCCCATCTCAAACGAAAAAGCAGAAAGTGCCCAAGAGTGACTCCTGAGATTGTCTTCTATAGTCCACGTGCAGACACATGAACAGCCACTCAGTCCTCATCAGCCGCACAGAACATGGATGCTGGAGACTTCTTCCTTCCCATTGGACTGACTGTGGTGCATGAGTGATGCCGAATCTATGTCCTGTGGTCCTGCCAGCCGTCTAAGGTGTTCACATGGCCTGTCTCAGTGTCCTCCTACCTGTGCCAAAGTTCATTTCTTAGTCACCTAAACCCCCTGACAGTGAGTTCATTAGGCATAGCCAGACTGGGAAACATAGCGGACTTTAACATCGAACACTGAGCTGTAGTGTTCCCACCCGGCCCTGCTGCTTATCCAGAGAGTCCCAGACACTGTCTTACCAAAATGAAAGGTTGCCTTGGAGCTACTCGTGTGTGGACTCGACCCTGAATACACTGAGGCTCACCCTAAGCTTTCATTTCAGTCAAGAGACACTAGGCCCAGTGCCTTCTGTGGCACCTTATGCTGACTGAACCCTTTACGTTCTTTCCCAGCCGTTAGACCCAAGGATACACACTTCTAAGTGTGTTTGAAGATGGCTCTATTCGGTGTTGGTAATTGAAAACAAACTTATATACAAATCCTTCACCAGGGATAATTCCTTCTAATTTCAGCCAACTTTGCATTCTTTTTATTCTAATTTATAGGAATGTATTCACATGTCAGCAAGAATGTGATGTATATCCAGTTTGTCCATAAAGTATTGAAAACAATGTAGCATTGGTGCTTTGTTCTACTGTGACACTGATGAGGTCAATTGGTGTCCAAGCAGGTGCTTGTGCGGCCTTGCTACTATCTCCTCCCGCCTCTGATGACCAAGCCCTGCATGGGTTAAGGAGGTGTGCCACACAGTGGAGGTAGAGGAGCAAGAGAGCCAGATAAAAGAACCTCCATGTTTTCAGTTGTTTACTATTTAAGTGCCAGAGACCCCCTCGTTAGAATGAATTTCCTGTGTGCATCTCTGGCCACGGCCAACAGCTTCTGTGGATTAGACAGATCCCTAATTTATACTACTCCATGAGCTGGAATCTTCTGGGGGTGAAGGGGTGCCTATAGCCTGCGGCTTTAATGTGCATTCAGAGTGGCCTTTTGTTGTTTGTGGTCTGTGGTGGTCTTTTCTTTCCCTTTGTCCCAGTTCCAGACTGACTCCAAAGAAAGACATGAAAGTGGGGGCGGTCCTTTAATGCCCATCAAATGTAATTCCTGCCTCCCTACCTGGTTAATTAAAAACATACTTAATTTACCATTGTGCTGATTCGCTCCTACAGATAATTCTTAGCTCATGTCTGTAGCTTTTGTTATATACTGAGTTCCTCGTGCTGTCTGACAGGTGTGGCTAATGTATAGGAATATAATTGTTGTGTCTCCTTCTTCTTCCTTGTTTGCAGCACTGGGGATTGGACTCAGCACTTCATGCATGGTCAGCTGTTCCAATAACCCCTGGCTGTTACCATCCTGAGTCTTGGGTCTCCCTTTTCCTCTTTCTTTGTCTCTGGCTTTCACAAAGTCAAGCCCATAACGAATGATGTCATTCTGACAGCTCAATGTGCTGGACGGAGTCCTGAAGGTGGTGACATCTCCAGCTGACCAGCCCCAGGAAGAGACACAGCCCCAGGAAGGTGAAGGTAGCTTGGGCTCAGCAGATGTGGTGGAGCAGCTGGACATTGAGGAACCAGAACATTCGAAGCTTCCCCAATACCTGGAGCGATTTAAGGTGATTGAGAGCAGAAGTTGAGCCTCTCCCAGTCATGCATGAACATGCTTCTCTGGTGATAGACAGGCAGTCTTCTCCTGCATCGGTCCCACACAAAGGCATCAAAACTCACATCAAGAACTGCATTTGTGTTGCTCCCCACAGGCTGTGGCCTTAAGAGAAACAGGTGGAATTTTTGTGCGTTTGCCCTAATCAGTGACAGTGTTGTTCACTAAGGCAGCATGCATCCCCAGTGATCCTCGTGTGTCTGACGGGTGGATAACCTTTCCTCCTGTTAACAATGGCCTGACTCCCTCTCAGTGTGGAAAGTGTCTGGTCATTTCTCTCCACTGCACCCCATGTGCTCGATCGGAAACCCAGCTAGACATCGGTCACATTTTCAGCATGCAGCGATAAGACTCTGGCTTCCTTTGTGGCTCATGGCAGCTTTGCGCTTTCAGGGGGCATTAGAGGCACTGCCTGACACCACACGCATGTGGAAGCAGGTTTCCCGAACAGCACTGAGCGCTCAAGCTGGCTTTGAACTCTGTGTCTTAAAGTGCTCACCGTCAGTGTCAGGGAAGAAAACCCATGCCCCCCCTTATAAAGAAATTATAATTATAAAATCATTATATAAGCAGAAAAATTTTCCATCTGTGCCAGCTGGCCATCTGTACCTTTTCACGCTGAGTAGGAAGAAGTGTTGCTGGACTCTCACACTTGAGTCTGTGTCTTCTGAAGCAGCCCTGGGAAGCCTTTCCTCTTATCTAGTGGGATCCCAGTATACTGTAGGCGGTTGTTTCTCCCGGTACTTTTTTTTTTTTTTTTTTTTTTTTTTGGTTTTTCGAGACAGGGTTTCTCTGTGGTTTTGGAGCCTGTCCTGGAACTAGCTCTTGTAGACCAGGCTGGTCTCGAACTCACAGAGATCCTCCTGCCTCTGCCTCCCGAGTGCTGGGATTAAAGGCGTGCGCCACCACCGCCCGGCTTCTCCCGGTACTTTTTTAAGGAAGTCATTGCCCAGCTTCTCTCCTCTGTAACTTGAAACTGGGAATAAAAAAAAAAATAGTGTTCCCATCATACCCTGAGAACAAAGCAGAGAGAGAATTTATACACAGTCCTTCCCTCCTAACTTTGCCTGCCGATGTACAAAGCTTAAAGAAAAAAGTCTCCTTCACCCCACGGGTTCTCACTGACCATGTTTCGTTAACAGTTCCTGGGAGTGTCGGCATCAAAGGATGGAGACATGTGCCTTCATTAACTTCTCAGCCCTCGTACCTCCACAGGACACCTCATGACCATTCAGGAAAGAGCAGACACGAGTGTTTGTAGCCTGCTAGCTGTGACCTCAGCCATGTTAGCCCCACTGCCCTCCCTTTGTCCTCACAGGGCTCCTGGGGAGACAACGCGGAGCCTGTCGGCAACTGAAGTTGACTTTGGACAAAACTCTGCTCCTCACCATTCTGTTCTGTGTCCCTGGCCATCTCTTTGGCTTCAGACAACCTGGGAAATGATGCCAGAGAGAAATCACTTTCAGTTTACACTTCCTTTCCTTCCTGTTACCTGATGTGCATTAGTCTTGGGGCTGGCTTCTCTGTAATTAGGCCTGCCTGCCCCTTGGAGCTCATGGACCGTCCCTTCTCCCACCATTCTTACTGGCCAGGCCTTATCCTGTCCACTACATGGACATCTACCTCTAACCTGCATCTGGGGCCCTACGAGGCACTCTTTGCTGATGTACATCTTGAAACACTTAAGTAGATTAATGCTTTTTAGTACTTCAGTGGGAACACTGTGCTGACCCAACTGGCCTGCCATCTCAGATGGAGCTGTAAGCAGGCGGGAGGTTAGGGCCATCTGCAGGGGAGCCCAGCAGGTGGAGGCCTGCCCTGTGCACGCAGTCGTGAGAAGTTGCTGAAATGAATCCCATCTGTTGAAAAGAGCCAAGAGTAGGACTGAAGTCACATAAACAAAAAGACAGGGATGAACCGGCTCTGGCTTCAGAAGTCTCTGCCATCTTGTTAGCATCCTAGAATCCTGTTACCTGGAGCTCCCTGCTCGGTTAGGGGCAGGCGCCAGTGGACCTGTGGATTGCACCTCTGCTGTGCACTCAGGGAGTAGGGGCAGTGGAGTTGTGCTTTGTGAGAAGGTGGTGTAATCGTGATTACATGTGCTGCAGCCCTGACTTGTGTAACTGCTGAGCTGGAAAAACCAGCTGCACCTGGAGGAGAGGCCTGGGCACTTCCTGCCAAGCAGCTTTCCTGCAGCAGATTGTGTGGCTGCTTAGCAGCGGACTTAATTGCTTCTCGTTTCCTCTTTTTTTCTCACCTGCTCCCTTATCTTTTCTTTTTTTTCCTGTTTCCTACAGGCCTCTCAGTCCAAACTGCAGGAGTTGGGCAGGATTGAGTCAGAAGGTCTTTTGACTCTGACCACCCAGCTTGTGAGAGAGAAACTCCCCGCCTGTGAGGCCGAGGACCTGGCCACTTATGAGCAGAAATTGCGTGAGTGGCACCTAGAGCGGATGCAGTTGATCCAGCGGGAACAGGAGCAGAGGGAGAGAGCAAAGCAAGAATACCAGTCACTGAGTGCAGCAAAGACTGCAGCCTGAAGGGCCCCACGCTGGCCCTGCTCAAGGACTGTGTGGGCCACCCCAGCGTTCTGCACTGACAGGATGGGACTCACCCTCTACTGTCCAGCCTCCCCTTTTTCACAGCAAGCCATGCACAGCCTGAAAGCCACAGAGTGCGGCTGACTGTCAGGGCACTGTCTGCCCATCCAGATGTCAAGGGCCAAGAAACTAAGGAAATGGCAAGTGACTGGGCCGAAACCACCAGCTGAATCTCTACCGGGCTTTCAGGGCTCACAGTGGAGTCCTGGGCACAGTGTGAAAAGTTCCCCGTATCCGGTGCGAGTGATGGAAGACGCTACAGCTGAGGCTGCAGCGCGGGGTCTGAGTGGCACATGCTGCCTGTTCTGAGACCTTGTGTCGCATTGTCCCCTGGCTAGTGCAGATAGCCTGGTGATTGGGCCCTGGGTGCTCAGACATCCCGCTGCCTCTTCCCCCCACCCCCACTCTGCCCTCCTCTTTTCTCTCTGGGAGAAGCCCAGCTTGGTCCCCAGACCACAGCCTCACTAGGTGTCTGATTGTAGGAACCCATGGTGACCCTTACAGAATGCGGGGACTTTGGAGAAGAAACTTGGCCCTGGGTGAGGTCCTTGTGGCCCGGCTTCTTCAGCATATTAGACTAACTTTTTCCCACACATTGTCAGAAATAAAAAATGAATCTTTGGTATATGTGTGTGCACATGTGTACACACAGACAACTTTAGGGCAAAGCTTTCTAGTAAAGGATGGGACTTGGAGTGCATAGGGATGGAATCAGTGCGGACTGTCAGAAGGTGGAACAGTGATATTCCTGGGAGCCTTTCTGGGAGAGGGTCGGGGACTTCGCCTGCTGTGTAATGCTGCCCTTAATGCAGTGGCGCATCTGTATCCAAGGTTATATTCTGTCAAAGCCTGTAGAACACCAAAATAATCACAGAAAATTTATCCTTGGTGAAAAGGAAGGAGAGAGGGGGTCTGGCCCTTAATTTTGCTGTCTTGAACAGCACATTTTAGCCCTCATCCATCAGGCTATGACTGTGTAATAATAACAGTCATTACAGTCCTCAGAGACCTGCCGTGAGGTAGCGCCATTAGCCCCATGCAGTAAGGAAGGAGGGGAAGCTAAGTACCTCCCCTAAGCAGCTGCTGCTGTCCCAACCCACATGGTGTCCCCCATGTCTGACCTCCAGGGTCCTCCAGGCTAGCAGCACTGACTCGGGTCATCCCCAGAAGTCAGGGCTGGATTCTGGTTGATCAAAGGCAGGGTTTTCTCGGCCGTTCCTTTATAGATTCAGGATAGATCCAGTGGCAACCAAGGAATGACTGTTGCTATTGAAGCATCTTATTTATTATTCTTCCTCTGGTCTCCTTATTGCAGTTCCAGTCCTTGCAGAAGGAAACATTCCTGTCCCCGAGTCACTGCCCGAGCCGGAGCCCACAAAGTCCCCGCCTTAGATTCCCCTGTGGCTGTGTCCTTATCCTGGGAACTCTTCTCTCACCTCGCACAGGCGTCTCCTAAACTCTGATGCTGTCCTGTCTTACTTGACAACTGAGGCTTCTAGCTATAGTTGTCCTCTGCCCCTTCTATTGGTGTCTCCTGTGCTGTGGATGTCCCATCGCAGGCTTCCCTCCTAGCTCAGGCTGGGAGAACTTGGGGCCAGCTATCCAAGGTCTTGGTTTCGAGGTGCCTGTCTCAGCTTTTATCTCATACCACGGCCCCTGTTGAGCCAGCTTTCTCTGTCCCTCCCACCTGCAGCCCTTTTGTCTGTACTCTCAACCAAACTTGATCCTCACGCTCTGGATCCTTACTTGCCTCCCTCCGACCCAGGCAATTCTTCATATTGTGGTGACCCCCACCCATTTTTTTACATTTTGTTACTACTTCACAACTAATTTTGCTACTCTTATGAATCACAATTTGTAAATATCTGATATGCAGGATAGCTGAGATGCCCCTCCCCCCAGTGGCCATGACCCACAGGTCAGAAACCACTGTGTTATCGTCTTTCCTTCTCTATTTATTTGGACCCACTTAGCTTCCATGGACCTACATCTGGAGCAGCCATAATTGTGTTTCGTAAAATTATCTGTTGAGGCCCTAGTCCCCAGTACCTTGGAATCTAGCCTTAGTTGGGAATAAGGTCTTTTGTGGAGGGAATCAGATTAAAATGAGATTGCTAACCCCTGAAGACTGGTCTTCTTTAAAGGGGAGTGTGATACAGAGACAAGCGTAGTGCCAAAGGAAGGCCCCATGGAAGCAGGTAGGGTGTAAGTGGACCAGCGATGAGCTCAGAGGCCCACCGCTGGGAAGCCCACCAGCCTCCTCATGGAGGAGGAAGGGAGGAGTTTCCCCTGGAGGCTTTAGACGGCTCAGCCCTACCATGACTGGATTTTGAGCCTCCAGAATGTTCTGTCAGTCTTTAAGCCCCTTGATGTTTGGTTCTTTGTAGGAGTGCCATAGGAGTAATTGATATGTCATAATTGGTTTTCTTTCTGTCTGCTTCTGAGCCAGTGTTAGTGCAGAGTGCTAATTTGCTAATTAAATTTCTCTGCACAGTTACGGCTGTGCTCTGAAATCGTTGCTCATTTTGTTTAGCGGCAGACTCATTTTGACTTCAGTAGCCCCGCCACTCCGGGTGAGCCCAAGACCCTTAGTGTGAGAACTGAGGAGATGCCTTCTGCTTCATCAGGAAAATGGGGTCACATCACATAGCCTTGCTCTCCCTTCTCTCGCCCTCAAGGGTACCCTAACCTTACCATTTCTCTCCACCATCTCCCCTCTTTCAAGTGATAACTTACTATCCTCTTCCTTCTATTTGTAGTGTCAATCCATACTTGGATGCTCTGGGAACCGTTGAGAATTCCTTTCTACATGGTTTCATCTCTAGTGATGATTTCCACTAGGTCTGAAGTCTGAGTTAAATGCCCTCCATCCTATCTATCCTATTAATAGTAATATAATATTTACCTATGGGTTAATACCAAGCTCATTCCTCTCCTTCCTTATCTCAGCATGGACGCCAACCAGCTGGTGGTTTATTGATTAGACCTGGGGAGTTTGGCTTTCAGCCCTATCAGTCCATTGGTGCGACTTGGTTTTCAACTACAGCTAATTATCTCTTCATGAGCTCCTGCACTTGGCCTTGCCAGCCACCGCCTGATGAACTTGAGTCTGCATCACATACATTCTGTGCACGGTTTTTGTTTAGCATGTCCTGTATGCACCATCCTAATGCTGTGGAACAGACAGTGTAATACAGATCCACCTTCAGATAATGTAGGTTCCAGGGGCCAGAGAGATGGCTTAGTGGTTAAGAGCACTGGCTGTGCACCTGATCTGGTGCCCTGATTTGGCCTGTTTGAGCAATCAGGCACACATGTACACAAACATACATACATGCAGGTAAAACACTCATACACGTAAAACTAAAAATAACTAAATCTGTAAAGATAATAACATTTCAGGGGCTGAGGAGGTTGGCTGTCCCTGTCAGTCAACACAGCTGAGAGGTGTCAGACACATGTAATGTGATGGGGAGCTTCAGAAGAGCTGGGCGGGCAGGGAGATGGACAAGCACCCGTGAGGGAAATACCTGCTTTGTGCTTTAATTACCGCCCCCCCCCCCCCATGTGCCACAAGCTGACATCTGTAGATGGCCCTCGTGAACACAGTCCAGTGCAGAGTAAATGTGCTCAGGGGGAAAAAAGCATTTTAAATTGAGTAAAAATGAACAGTTTGAGCCCATAGCCTACTCACCTTATTAAAAAGGCAAGTGGAAAACAAGTCTAATACAGATGCTTTGTGTTCTTCCCTTGGGGCTTTGTGGGTCCCGACCTTTGTGCTGTGTTCTATCTGCTTTTACTGAGCCATCAGTACCTTATGGGAAGATTGTAGATTGTGAGTGTGGATGTTTGTGTCATATACATAGGTGTGCGCACGTGCGCATGGAAACCAGAAGCTGGTGTTGGGTGTCTTCCTCTACCATGCCTTTTCTCACTAGGCATGGCTGCAGCTAGACCGCTGGCCAATGAGTTCCAAGGATCCATGTCTGCACAGACACACAGCACTGGGGTTATAGGTGTGGACTGTATTGATTTGGATTGTAACTCGGGTATTGTTTGCACAGCAGGCTCTCTACCCCTTGCTCTTTAGGTGAGCCTGAGGCTGTAGATTTTGTGAGAAATCGCCAGTGGCCTGAAAATGAACAGATTACAGTTCCTTTTCTTGCTGATGGCAAACCTCCAGCCCTGCCTGACAGCCTCCTGGTTTTGCCTTGCATACTGATAACTCATCATGCCATTTTTTTTTGTCTTTTATCATGGCCATGGTGCCCTTTGGGGAATCTTTAACCGCTGCAGAGAATAAGTGTATATAAATGGGTGCTGAGGTGGAACAGGGAATCAGAACTGGGTATAAGGAACATTTTTAGCAGCCTCTTGTCCTTTGGGCCCAGTGGATGCAGTCTGAAGTCCAGGTGGAAGCAGCCTTCCTGCCTGTGTAAGAACAAGGATGTGGAAGTGGGCCTGGCAGAGACGCACCCCACGAGGACTATCGCCACTGCTTGTCTTGCCTAGCGAAGCTTGGGGCTCTCGTAACCAATGCCAGCCAACTGGGGTTTTGACTCTGTCCTGTGAGCTCTGAGTCACCTCTTACGGGCCCTCTTCCTGCTACATCTGATGACCTGGGGTGGTATGCTTCCTCTACCTCTGTGGAATGTGACCCTCTGCCGGCTCTCCTGGCTTCCTGACATATCCATCACTCTGGCAGGCCTGTTTTTCTGAGGCTGTATGGAGCTCCTGATGTACCAGAGCGAGTCAGGAGTCTCAGCTTTGCTCTGTATCGGTCTCTCTCAGCTATTCTGTTCTGTTTTGGTAGTTAAGGCAGAGTCTTGCTATGTAGACCAGGCTAGCCTCGTGCTTAACATCATCCATCCTCTGCCTCCCGAATACTGAGATTGTAGGTGTGTGCCCTGGAGAAGTGGGCACCATTTGGAATCAAATGAAGCTAGTGAAGAGGAGGAATACTCGTTTCGATTTCCTCCTCGCCTGGCTTCCCACTGCCACGGATTGGAGAGACTGACCCAGAGCCCACCCCCGTTCCTCTAGGTTTCCATGAGCCATCCTCGAGGCACATTTGCAGTACCCCTTTGCCTGTCAACTCCTATCCATTTTAGGAATTCCAAATGAATTTTCTGAACCCATCTGTGAGAGTGTCACCAAACTTTAAACTCCATGAAGACAGGAGTTCCTGCCTTCTAAATTACTGTGCCCAGAGAACAGTCATTACCGCCAGGAAAGCACTTACATTTGCTGAGTAAAATTTCCTCTAAGGTTGAAAGTCTGAGTACTGAGCTGTATCCTCCCACGAGAACTACGGACGCACCCACAGCCATATAAATAACGCCTCAACCAAGTGAGGCCTTAACCACAAGGGAATTTGTGAATAATTCAGGCCAAGTGAAATTTGTCAGGTAGAGGTTTTATAGGCGTAGGGAACATTACCTACCTCCAAGCAGATGACTAGGAAGTGAAGAATCTAGAAGCCTGCACCAGCACACCCAGCAAAAGCTAATATTTATTGAACATCCCTAACCAAATGGCATAGTAAACGCTTTATTTGCGTTATCATATTTAGTTCATTAAGAATGTGATGTATTGGCTAGGCAGTGGTGGCGCTCGCCTTTAATCCCAGCACTCGGGAGGCAGAGAAAGGTGGATCTCTGTGAGTTCGAGGCTAGCCTGGGCTACAGAGTGAGTTCCAGGACAGGTTTCAAAGCTGCAGAAAAACCCTGTCTCGGAAAACCAAAAAAAAAAAAAAAAAAAAAGAAAGAAAGAAATGCAATGTATTGTCGCAGCTGTGATTAACGCAGATATGAATACAAAGTCTCAGAAAAATGGGGCAGCACCAAGGCCACCCTCAATGGGCTGGAGAGCCAAGTCAAGATTTAGCAGGTCATTGTCTTAAAATATGCCCCCCAACTTCCTCCCCTCCCTGCGCACGCACGCGCAGGCACACACACACACACACACACAGAGAGAGAAACAGGATAGAAGGCAAGGATTCAATTGGAGTGACCACGTGACAGGAGGGAGAAATTCAACAGGGAAAGGAGGAAAACCAATTGTGAGCACAGTTAAGTGGGGATAGGGCAGGTTCACTCATGTTGGGAACCCTCCAAGAGTCGTCCGGTACACACCTCAGCAACTTGCACCAAGGGCCATGACAGTCAAGTGCATATGTGTGAGCTCCATTCCTTCATTGGCTGGTGGCACTGTTGGCCTCCTAGCTTACTACCACAACCAGCAAATATCCCAGTAGCGGCTCCCTGCAGGAGCCTGGAGCAAACCCAAGGCAGTGCTTCTCAAACAGGAATAGTTTCCACTGGGGCACCTTTACTAATGTTTGTTGGTATTTGGACACTTCAGCTGAAGGGTGATCTTCTGAATAAAAGCCAGGACTGCTAAAAACCATCTCAGAGGGCACAGGAGAGCAGAGAGCCCCCCTACCACACACCTCAAGAACTCCCCAGTCTAAAATCCTAATAGCTCAAAACTCCTGGCCTAAGACCTATGAGAGCACCCAAGAGACTTCCTGCAGTGAGATTAACTGGGCGAGCAATGTGGCTTGTTCCCTTTCTGGCCAAATATGCGTATGAAATATATACTGAAGGGTGGATCATTATTCTTTCTGAACACGGTTCCTCAGGGAAAGGGGCAAATGGTGACTTGTATGAATTTGATACCAGATAAATAGGCTAGAAGTCTGGAGACCCTGAAAGAAGACGCTGTGACATGACCATGAGAGTCAGGGGACTGTGGTTCTGTTGACACCCAATAGCCTCACTGGGTATGGAGGAAAAGAGCTAATGAAATGGGCTCAGAGAGTTTCTCTCAGCTTAGTGAATTATAATGCCAGAAAATGGGAGGTGAATGTGAGCTTTTCAGTGCTGAAAATTATACATATTGTAAAACCCCACTTTGTAAAGGAGGGCGTGAGGAGGGCTTTCCAACAGCAACATCTGGAGGCTTGCCTTATAGTCTAACGATTTCTACCAAAAAAAAAACCTTTTCTTTCCTATGATTTGGCCTTTGCTGATGGCCATGAAGATGCTATTTCCTGTACAAAAACGAGGAAGCTTAAAAATAGTTGCTGTGGGATAATACTTCTGTACGCTGTGAATATGCAGTACTCTCACTGGTTAATAATAAAACTGATTCACCTATAGCAAGGCAGGATAAAGTTAGGCAGGACTGAGGACTTGGATGAAGAAGGGCAGATTCGGGAGAGATGCCAGTGAGCCACCCAAGAAATAACAGGTAAAGTCATGAGTCATGTGGCAATAGATAGATTAATAGAAATGGGTTAATTTAAATGTAAGAGCTAGTTAGTAATAAGCCTGAGATATCTGCCAAGCATTTACAATTCAAATGAGTCTCTGGTAATTTGGGAAGGGACCACCAGGTATTTGGAAACAGGCAGGTGGGAGAGAAAAGTCCATTTACAAATAATAGTAGCAATGTTCCTTTTAAGTGAATAAAATGTTTACATATTTGTTTAAAGCAAGATCATTTACTGAGTCTGTGTGCTTCTTGAGATTGAATATGCACAACAGATTCTAGACCTGTCCTTGACATGTTCATTGACAGGGAGTTTATTCTTTATTCTTCTCAAACCCATCAGAAAATAAATTCCATTATGGAATTTAAATGCTGGATCAAGGGCTATGGAGAAATACACACACACACACATTATTTAAAAACAGAAACTATTTTTTTGATTACCTAATGGTATAAAGGCATTTTTTTTTTTAATTTCTTCATCGCTAGAGTTCAAAATACTAAGCCTTAAAATGCGCTCAGAAGTTATCTACTGTGTACTGTGCTCCAGTGTGCTGAGCACTGCTGGGGTGCATGTTTCCCAGGCTGGGCTTCACCTGTCGTCAAATGCCCACTCGATTACAAAATTCATATTCAGAAACCTCTTCCTTGCGGGCACAAAGCCCTCCCCTGAGGAGCTAGGGGCCATAGGCAGGGAGCCCACCATGAAATGCCCGATCATGGCGGCACAGTCCAGGTGATATGGAAGCCAAAGACGTCTCGGCACACGAGTGAACTTTTGCCACTTTGTATTTTATTGTGGAACAGAGTTTCTGTTTTTTTTTTTATTTTTTTTTCCTTTACATCAAATATCCTCAGTGGAAGAGGGGATATTGCACACAAATATCATAAAAGCACTACATATTACTTTCACTGGAAACTAATTTTCTACATTAGATATGACTGGATAGGATGGAATGATGCAGGATTAGAAGACATAATACCATACACAGCTGCAGACCGACACAAACACCATTCAGAACAAGAGAGGGGAGCGAGCTGCTTCTCCACAGCGGGGGGCGGGCTCAGGACTGCGCGCTGCCTGCGGTGCGGGAAAGCAAGACTCCAAAGTCGCTGGGGTGAGGGCAGCTGAGCAGTCACTTCCCCAGGGCTCCTGGGTCAGGAGCTCCACGCATGCGCGCGGAGAATCCAGTTCTTAGCTGTTGTCGTTTTCCTTCCTTTTCAGTTTTTGATGCTGCCTTTGAAATGAATTCATAAAGTCACAGTTTTTTTTTTGTTTTGTTTTGAAACAGTGAATCGTTTGCACACCAGGTGAAGAAAACCTAATTGCTATCAAAGCGGCGCTCATCCCTAGGCTGCTTTGGATGTGGTGTTCAGCCGGTTAAATGAGAAAAGCTCACAGTTCCTTTCGCACGGAAACAATCTTTTTCTCCTAAATCTGAAGTACAAAAGGAAAACAGAAAGAGAAGTCTTTATCCTAACTCACAAGTACCATTGCCGAGCAGGAGCCTCTTGTGACACGAGACAGAAGAGGCAAGAAAAGCAACTCCAGAATTGTAGCGCTGCTGCCAGGAGCTGAGATTGGTAAGAGAAATGGAAGGTGGTAAAATTTCTATTAGCAAATAATTAAATTTATAAAATAAGTATTAGAAGGCTCCTAAATTTCATAAGCTATTGGAAACACTTAAAACATCCATAGACACTGGGGGAAACCATTCACTAAGATATATAACGTTAAGAAAAAGAAACTTTTTTTTCTTTTGAATTCCATGGAAAATGGTGTTTGGGGTGAGGGGTCGGTCACTGTATCCAGTCCCACCACAAGACTGAGAGAGCATGCATGGGGGTTGGGGTTTGGAAAAAGAGGACAGAATTGGTTAAAATTGAAATGGAGGATTATCTCTAAGATTTAGTCGCTGTGGAATTTTGTTTACAAACACTACCGAAAAGGTCATGATCAGGAGCGCTAGCTCAATAGAATCCCGTCATTTAAAGAGGGTGGGAATCCCTTCCCCTCAAATATTCAATCTATACAATCGGATTAAGAATCATATGCACAAATCTTCTAAAAGTCTGTGTCGGTTCTTAGCTCTCACCACAAATGTACATGGTCCATTGTGATGGCTACTTCTAAACTAATTGTGTATGTATGGAACTAGTAAAGTCAGATTAGCCACACAGGTAGGAGAGGTGCCTGGGACATCAGGAGGCACCTGTAACGCAAATGTAGTTCACCCTGGTGTCCTCGGCTCCACGGTCATCACTGAGAACAGGGGGTGCAGGAGGGTGCTGCGAGATTGTGTAGGAAATCGGAGTCAGTGGATCGGTGACAGTTTTGAAAAGTATTGTCCCCGTTAAATTCTGTAGAAATAACTAGTGTGGGGGAGAGTGGTTATAACTGAAGGCTGGCTATGGCTCTTCTTGGATATTTATATCTTTAAAACAAAATAATATGTAGGCTAAATAAGTTTAATTCGGGAAACAGGAAAGTAACTCCATCTCTATGAAAGAAGAGTCAATCAGAGGTCTGGATTCGGCAAGAAGACTAAGAGGCTGCTTCTTTTCTCGCGTTTTATGCGGACCAACCCAAGAGCTACCATTAATTATCTAATTTGCATGTATTCCGCTTGTTTCATGAAGCAAATGAGTTTATAGTAAATGAAGTCTGTTTTCATCACAATGACTTTTCCATCATATATGACAGTTCTGTACCTTTAATGTGTTACTTCTATGGGTTCGAAAGAAATAAATAAAAACTGCATTCCTAGAGACACCTAACAAAAATAGAATATTAATTTTCTTTAAAAAATTAAACATTTGGAAAATGTGATTCACAGCATTAAGTAGACTGCACGGGTCCTCAGTGAGGGGACCCCGGAGAAGCATTGTTTAAACCCTCAGAGTCATAGCAGTGCGAAACATATACTTCACAGACGAAAATAAACTAAAATGTAAATTCTGAAATAAATAACTAACATAGAAAATAAAATGAGGTCATTGTTCACTACTCCGTAGATCTTGAGAGTCTGCAGGAAATGTCGTGTGACAGGGCACAGCGCAGCTGTCACTGAGAAGCGTGCCACCTCGGAACCCTGGCACGCGGATCTGCCTCTTGAGACAGCATCAGTTCTAATCAGGATCTGGCTTCACAGGTTCGCGCCTCAGTGATGACAACGACGGACATCGTGTCTGAACTCTACATGGTGCACTTAGGACTTGGGAATTCATTCGTTTTCAATCCATTGTTTCTTTCATTGAATGTTTTCCAGAAAAGAAAGCCCCAAGCGAATCGGTGCTAGGGTTCTTCTGAACTTGGCTCTTTTAATCTCATGGTGGACAGTCTCGAAAGGAGTAGGTGGGACAGCACTGGGTGATGCACTTAAGGCCCTAACCAACAGCCTACCCTGCCATCCACCCACTCTCAAACAGAACATACTCAGACTTTCATGATATGAGAGTCAAAGGGTGGGAGGTATCACCATTTCTGGTAGTTAGAGGTTTTTAATAAATATTATGACTTCAATATCAGACTTCAAATCTTGCCAGAACCTCAAAAAAAAAAAAAACTTCAATTTTTGTCTTATAAAACATTTAAAATAAAAAAAAGACCATCGCTTGAAATTTTTCTTTGCATTTTCCTGTAAATGAAAACATTAAAAAGTTCATTTATGAAAACATCTCAGGTATCTTTTAAAAAAAAATCCTCTGTACACGTGATCCCATAATTGTGTCGAAATTAATGGCAAATTAAAATGGCCAATGCAAGACAAAGAGAGGCAAATACTGTATACTTGCTGGGAACCTCTTCCACCGTAAGATTCACTGCGCGCCCAGCTTGGATCACAGAAGCCATTTCCATCTTGAACTTGAAGCAGTTAAAGAAGCCGGAAATGCCAGGCGCTTGGCTGAGGGACCACAGGGTGCATCAGAACTGGTGGCTTTCAACAAGCATGACTCAGCACTAAACTGTTGGACCAATCAGATGAGCTTCTAGTACCTTCCCTCCCCACACGCTCCTTTACCCAGAGTATCTACAATCCTATGTGGGCGGTTTAAAAACTTGCTGTCTCACGTTAAAAAATAAGTGCGTCAGGAGTCTGTACATTCAAGTCAGTTCCTAAGGCAAAATGTCTCCCGTAGGTACTCCCAACTGCTTTGGTATTTGCTTCAGTTAATAACCGGGGTGGACTTGGGTGTTGCTGCATGCAGGTTGACTTGGTGTGGACTAAGTGGGTGGACAAATGCTGGGAGCATGCCTTAGATCGACCTACTCATCGTGTTGGAAAAGTCTGAGAGTTCTGAATGGGGCTCAAGCCACTCGCGTGTCCAGGCTACATTTGCTACATGATGCAGTGGGCAGCCTTTAGAGTAAAGGCATTTGATTAAGGCGTGAAAAATCTCATGCCCTCATAACAGGCTCCGTTCTTTTTTGTTCCTTAGAAACGTGCTCTAGGAGATTAAGACTCTTTCTGATGACTCTGATGAACATGAAAACTTCGCCAGTGTAGACCACACCATAGCGGCTGTCAGAGAAAATGCAGACCTAGTTGCTGGTGTCTTCTGAATACCCCATCCTGCCCACTCTTTCTCCCTGGGCATCACATCAGAACTCTCCACCGTTACATCTCCTTCTCTTGCATCCTTTTTCTTTCTCATTCTTTCTCTCTCATTCTCTCTCTCCTGCATTCTCTATGTCCCTCGCTTCCCCCTCTCTCCCTCCCCTCCCTCTGCCTCTCTTTCCCTCTCTTTCTCTCTCTAAGACAAATGCCAATACCTAGCAGAAGTCAGTTGGGTGCGCAAGTGCATGGCTTCCAAATGTTCAGCAGAGATGAACGGGGGTAGGTAATTTTGCAGTAACTTGAATCCTATTGTGGGAATATGGTTACTTCCCTTAGCAATCAGCAAAAATTGAGAAGTATTAGTGACTTGCATCACCGTGACACAGTATAGCGTTTGGCAGGTAATTGTTCAGTGACTTAATTAGATGAATGGACGTTTTAGAAAAGGTAGTTTCAAATTCAAGAATTTCTGGAAACAAAGTTCACATCCTGTGGTGTGGCCGGCTGTGGTTTCTACAGTTCGATCTTGCATGCAGGGAAGGACTCGTCCTGCATGACCACTGTACTGCTGCTTGCTAAAACCATGATGTTGAGGTCTTGCTGCTTCTCGTGGGTCTCCTGGTACCATTCCCTCATCACCTCTGAGTCATGTGTTGGGATCAGCGTCACCTGCGGAGGGGGAGAAAAGGAGACATTTAAAGGTCATAGAGAGATGCCAGAAGTAAAACCAAGAGCAAGGTGGTGGTTGGGTCATTGAAGAAGGGGACAAAAGAAAAATGCTGTTTTCCCGGAAAAACAAAACAAAACAAAAAAACCGCAAATGAAGTCTTCAACTGTAAAAATCAAAAGGTTTGCTTCATTGAGGGGAGGGGATGGAAAGGAGAACCGCAATCAGTTAGATAGAGACTTGTCGGTTCACTCGGCCCAATTTCACTGTTGGCCTTCCTTCCTTCCTTCCTTCCTTCCTTCCTTCCTTCCTTCCTTCCTTCCTTCCTT